>JAJPUD010026542.1:0-16399 GCA_023553655.1 Myrmecobius fasciatus
TTATGTTCCAGATGGGAATTGACAGGAGAAAATGCAGTTCAAGGCCCGTGACAAACAAGGTTCCCAGTCTGTACCAAAGTCATTGGTAACGAGGGGGCTTTGTGAGGGCTCAGAAATCCCTGCATGTGTGCGCTTTGCCTCCCAAACCATGCTGAGTTTGCAGAGGGGAGGGACTCCAGCTTATTTTTCGGTTCCTTCCCACCCAGTCCAGAGCTCCGGTCTCAATGGGTGTTTTTGACTGAATGTTTCTCTCTTTGTTTCCGTCTTTGAGTCTCTCTGTGTCTCTGTCTCTCCATGTCTCTGGCTCTCTCTTGTTTCCCCACATCCTTCCCGAGCCCCTGGGGAGCGGGCTGGGGGTGGGCAGGCAGTGAGAACAGGACGCTCTCCTGTTCTCACCAAGGACAATAAGGGCCGGAAAGGGCTGGAGCCAAGGGCTGGCGCTGAGCCCCCCTCCTCCTTCTCCCCTCTCCAGCCACTGTTTCCCCAGTCCTGACCCTTTGGCATTCCTTCCCTTGGCCCTGCTTCTTGGCTGGCTGCCTGGCCCTTCAAGCCCTCTGCCCAGCCCCTGACCCACAAGCCCAAGGATCACCATGGGCCACAGCGGCCCGTGTCCCCTGCTGGTGCTCCCAGCCCCGGCCCCGGGCCCCAGGCCTGCAGATAAGGGCCCCCAGAGAGGCCTCTGACCTCATTGGGTCTCACAGCATGGCCTTCCCAGCCAGATCGGACTAAATGAGAGGGCCTTCTCCCTCCCACCCCCGCTGCACTCCCGCCACCTCTCCAGAGTATTATTTACTCCTGTTTCCTGTGGCGGCAGTGGGTGTCGGAGCCTCGTGTGAGGGAGGCAGGGAGGAAACATCTGGTTTCCCTCTGAACTCTGAGGCAGAGGACATCCCCCTTTCTCCTTCCCCTCCCCCCAGCCACAAACTTGCAGCTTCTTGGGGGAAGGCAGGGACAAAATTGGTGAAATGGGGCAGCAGAGGTCAGGGCTGTGACCCTTCTCACCTTTCCCCAGGCTGTGGAAATGATCCTGGTTTAATGATAGTGATTGAGCTGTTTGTGAGTACCCCCTGCCAGTGTTAATTGATGGGTCAGAAGCTGGCACCCTGAAGCCAGGCGCACGAAATGCCGGGTGGAGGGTAGAGGCTGGCGCCAAACTGCCTTGTAAATGCTCCCATGCCCTAGGAGGGGGTCATTATCTCTGGCCATGAGGTGCCCCTCTGCCCACGCAGCCAGATGGCAGGTGCTTAGGCCTTCACCTGCTCTAGGCCCCTGCTATCCCCGAGACACCATAGGTAACTTTGACATCTTGCTTTATCCAGGTGCCAGCTTATCTCTGTGGCAGACACCATGCCCCTGGGGAGACACATCTTGCTGCCTATGTAGGGAGCCCTAGATCTTGTCACTTTGCCCATCACCCTCTCCACAGGCATCAAGAAAAAGGTAAGGGTTAAGTGGGATTGAGACCGGGCAACACCCCCAACAGCCTCACCCAAGGATGAAGAGAAAGAAAGGGACTCAAGCCTTTTGATCTCCTCTTAGGATAATTACAAAATTCACCTCTCAGAATGTCCTGGGCAATGCCGGGCAGGTCCTCCTCGTCTCATCAGGCCCAGAGAAGGCAGGATAATGAGAAGTTTTTCCTCCTTTTAGGCTGAGAGATGGAGGGGGTCCCCAGTAAGCCCCTTCCTCCTCCTCCTTCTCCTCCCTACTTTCTTAGGAAATGACATATTGATATTCCAAATATCTTATTTTCCAACTCCTATTAATAGACTTTTGGCTGAGGTGGGAACAGTGGGAAGTGAGTGTCTAGATTTTAGAAAGGTGTGTTGGGGGCTGGGGGCTAGTGGGTGGGAGCTAGAAGTAGCTAGGAGCTCTTACTCCCCTTCTGAAGGTCTCAATAGTGCCACCTAATGGTTGAAGGGTATTCAAGTGCCAACTTCAAGATGAACATGAGTTCTAGGCACCCTCTGCAGGCAGTCCTTGGAAATAGCAGAATTCCCACAACTACAATCCATGAGACTCCAGAATTTGGAAACAGAGGCAAGTGGGCTGGGATGTGTGCTCAATCCACTTTTAAGTTTAATCTGCAAAACTCACATTTTTTCCTTCACTTTCTTAAGTCTGGATAATCAGAAAATCAATAAATCAACTCCTGATTTGTGATGTTTGCTGATTTCTCAAGATGCAAATGTTCACGTTCAAAATTTAGCAATAAATTCTCTCTGGCAGGTAAGAGTTGGTTCTAGCTTAGCTGGAAGGGATTCTTAGAGAATTTCCAGTCCATTTCAACAATTTATAAACTGAAGGACAGAGGGGCTAAGTAATTTGACAAAGGTCACATGGGTTGCACCTGGCCAAGATTAAAATCCAAGTTGTCATATAATTTAACATATTTAGCATGTATTAGATTACCTGTCATCTAGGGGTGGGGGGTAGGAGGAAGGAGAGGAAAAGCTTGGAACAATAAAAAAAAAAGTTTTGCAAAGGTCAATGTAGAAAAATCACTCATATATTTTGTAAATAAAAAGCTTTTAATAATAATTTTTAAAAAAGATTAAAATCCAAGTCCTCTTGATCAAAACACTGTTCCTCCCAACCCTTCCCTCTAAAACATGTTCTCCTCTGAATGTAAAACAGGACATTTTTTTTTTTTGGCTCTCATCTTCTTCTGACTCCACAATTTAGGTACACTGCTGTGTGCACTTAGGTAGGGGAAAAGCAGAATAATTCAGGAGAAATCATTTCTCATCTCAAGGAATGCCCTGTTTCTTGGTTGGAGACAAGGACCATGTACATGCTTAGAAGATAAGTAGGGAGTGATTTGACAGAAGTTGAGATGGGTTATCATAAGGCTTTCTAAACATATGAGCATACACAGCCAGATTTTCATGTTCTCTTTTATGGTGTCTTTATGCACAAACTTCTCCAAAGCTCAGGGATATATGAGTTTACCCCCAATGAGAAACTGAAATCTAGAGAAGTGACTTGCTCTAGTTTACATGATAGCAAAGGGCCAAATCAGGAATCAAATTCAAATTCATCTCTTTCCCTTATGCCAAACTTTTTTTCCTGCCTGTAAGTTTTTTTCTTTGTTTTCCACAGTTGCATGTAAAAAAATTTGTTATATGTATACTTTAGGGTTTGTTTGTTTTTTTTTTTTGCACGTTTCCTTATGAATCATGTTAGGAAAGAAAAATAAAAACAAAAGGCAAAAATAATGAGAGGAAAAAAAAAAACCCAGAAGAAACAGGGGGGAGGGGGAGAAGCGAGTATGTGTTGATTCACGTTGTCTCCATAGTTTTTTCTCTGGATGCAGATAGTATTTTCCATTCAAAGTTTATTGGGATTGCCTTATGATCCATATAAATAATTTAGATTTGCACTTTAAAGTTCCTAACGCATTTGTACTTATCATAGTGTGGTGTTACAGGTAAGCATTATTATGCCCATCTTACAGAGGAAATAGCTCAGGTGAATTGTTCCTGGTGTCAAAGCTATTGTCAGAAGTGGCTTGTTAGCAGGTCTTTCTCATTCCAAATCGTGCACTCCATCCAATAGGACAAAGTGCTTCTCAAAGAGGGCTAGAGCTGTCAAGTTGGCTAAACATTGGGGGAGTAGGATGTTGGGGTAAAGATGGAGTTAGAAAGAGATGGGGCCAAAAAATAGCTCAAAGGTACAGGATAATGAAGCCTGAGTGAGGGTATTTCCTCAACTAAAGTGGAGAGAGGGAACAAAATATAAGTCAGGAAGGGCTGATTTGTAGAAGGAGTCTTAATCAGGCAGAGAATCTTATTGACATTGCTTTCTCTGTCCCATTCCAGTGCCTCTTTCTTGATTGGGAACTGCGTTTTAGCTTCTACTTCAAGACCTACAAGGTTCTCATCCTTCTGAGGTAAAGATTGCCAATCACTGCTTGAACTAAAGAAAAGTCAAAAGCAGGCAAATGGTGGAACAATTGTTAGAGCACAGGCGAAATGCAGGCAGTAGAGAGTCACAAAGAAGCCATGTCTGAATTCAGATCTGGGTTAAAATCCAGCTCTGTTGCTCTCTACATGAGCATGGGGAAATCATTTAAATTATAGGGACCTTATTTCCATTATCTATAGAATGAAGGTGTTGGGCCAGATGACCTTTAAGTTTCTTCCAAGTCATCCACCCAAAACCCAAACATAGGAAAGCAACTAAAATCTGCCACCATAAAAAACAAAACAAAACAAAACAAAAAACAAACCATGAACTCTTTGTTCATCTGGGAGTAAAGATTATTCATTAACAGGCATGCTGGAACCAGCTCATACCTGCTCAAGAGAACTGATTGTTAAATGTTCACTGTGAGCATTCACACCTCAAAAATCAGCAAACAATACAAATCATGGCTTGATTTATTGTGTTGTTGGCTATCTAGACTAGATTTAATTTAGTGATGAAGAAAGTTTTAATAATGTAGATTAGATTTAAAAGTGTATCATGCATGTGGTTCCTTTCCTCCAGACAGACAGCTGTTAAAAATTTACCAGCACACCACCGTTAACACTACCCAAAATAGACCACCACACGCTGGGTTACAAAACAGTCAGCTTTATTGGTCACTTCAGGGTCAGTTCCTCTTCTTGCTTTTGCCTGTAACCTTGGCAGGGACAATGACTGGTGCAGTTGCCTGATACAAAGCAGAGGAGATCTTGTTGATGTAATAAAGACCGACCATGGAGAAGATGAAGCTGCCCGGGGAAAGAAGCAAAGAGGGCATGTCAGTCACCCAAACACCAGGCCCAGCAACTGAGTCAGCCCTTCAAGGACATCAGCTCTGCATCTCCTGACTGAATGGGGAACAGGTGGCAGAAGGGCTCGGAGATGAGGGATGGAGGCAGAGTGGAGGTGGGGGGAGGAACGTCTGTCTCCTGGCAGGAGGTGGTCTTTTTGACCTCCTCTCTCCTCTGCTGCTCCATTTGGTGGGTGGATCTCCAAGGCTGGTCAGCACCTGCCCACAGTGCTACTGCCCTAGAAAGGCCTTTGGGTCTGGCGAGGCCAAGCATCGGCCTGCAGCCTGAGGGCCAGCTGGAGGAAGATGCTCGTCCCCATGCTGGCTGTAAGATGACTACAGAGACCCAAGGGGATTGTCTAATTAATAGCTAGAAGGAACATCCATGCCAGGAAATCATGGATCCTTAAAAAATTGAAATAAGTTAGACAAAAGAGCACGAGGCAGTAAGGAGAGCAAGCGAACCCTGCAGCAGCAGATGTGGGCACCAGGCCCTTGTCACAATGCCCGGACTTACCAAGTGGTTACACAGACGCGGTGGATGAGGCCAGAGGCAAAGAGAGCCAGTAAGAGGCAGATCAGAACTAGAAGGAAGGAGAGGGCACAACTCAGACTGGAGGTCAGGAGGAGCTCAGGGCCATACGGGGAAGGGACACAACTTGGGGCAATTCATCATGTCCTGATCCTATAGGAATAACCAGAAAAGGCAGCATGGTGGAGGGCCCTCACCCTTCCCAGTGCAAGAGACAGGGGGAGTCAAGTCACAGCTTAGCCCCCACCGAGCTACATGTCTCTCTTAATTATTCTTTCAGAAGGAATTCAGGCCTAGACTTGGAGTCAGATTTAAATTCACATCCTCTTTTGGATCCTGACTAGCTGTGTGTTACCTAACCATTGTCTGCCTCAATTTCCCCACCTGTAAAACAGGGATCATAAAAACACTTGGCTCACAGGGCATTGTGAGGAGCAAACAAAATACCATTAGTGTTGTGCCTGGCACATAAGCAATAAATGCTTATTCTTTTCTTTTCCTATCCCCTTCCTCTCTCCTAAACCTCTTTCCTCATATATAAAATGATAATATTACCTATGGCAGCACGAACCTCAAAGGGCTATTGTGAAGCTTAAATGAATTTTTTTTTTTAATCACAAAAAACCTGCAAACTTTTAAGTGCTGTATATGTCCCTTGTCATAATTATTAAACTCTCAGGGCCCTAGCATCTTCTGGAGAATCAGCTCAGCACAAACTCCTTCTGAGCCAATTACTTCTCTTTGCTGGCCTCTATCTCTGGATAGAAGGAATCCTGAAGGCCTGCAGCAGGACCAATTAAAACTTAAGAGAAAGGATCATCTGGGGAACATCATTGGGTTTCAATTTTATGGACTAAGGGTTTAAGAGAGGCATATTTCTGTCAGGGACATAGGGGCACAGCTTCACTAAAATTTACTGTGTATATTTAACATATATCAGGGTCACTTGCTATCCTGGGGAGGGAGGAGGTGAGAGAGGGAGGAAAAATTGAAATGAAAAGTTTTATAAAAATGAATGTAAAAAACTATCTTTAGTGTATTTGGAAAAATAAAAAACTATTGGGAAAAAAGAAAAAAAATAATAAAATTTACAATGTACAAGTACCATTTGTCCTGTCCAGAGAGGAAACTTAGTGCAATGGCTCATTGGACTTAGGAGTCAAAAATCTGGCTTCAAATCGTGCCTCAGACTTTTACAAACTGGGTAAATATTGAAGCTCACTGGGCTTCAGTCTCCTCATCTATGATATGAAGGGATTAGATCCAGTCTACTATGAAGCTTGCATTAAATAACAAAATCCAGTCAACTTTCTACCACCTAAATAGTTAAGGGGAGAATTTAAAAATCTGCTCTATTTGGCTTTGGGGTAGATAATTTTAGAATGTGTTCAATATTCCAATGCAAAGCTCTGTATAAGTGTCTGCTTCAGAAGCTAGAAAGCAGTCTGGATCTGACTCACTCTTTCTGGGGAGGAAACTTGTCAGAGATCTGGAGGTAGAATCCTGGCTTAGTCATTAAATCACTAATTACCTTTGTGACTAGGGGCAAGTCACTTAACCACTATGCACCTCAGTTTCATCATCTGTAAAGGGAGAGAGTTGGACTGTGACCTCTAAGGTTCCATCTGAATCTATGATTCTATGGTTCCTTTTCCTTACCAGGAAAAAAAAACAAAAAAAACAAAACAAGCAAAACCTGGAATAAAACTGTCCATCTGTCTAGCTCACACCTTCCCTGCAAAGTAGGTGATGAATTATTTTGGCTTCAGGGGCCTTCTTTACTAGCAGACACAATATAATTATAATAATGATGATGATTGTAGTTGTATGTAGCATTTTAGAGTCTGTAAAGTGCTTTACAAATTTTAATTCATTTTATCCTCACAATGATCCTGAGATGTAGGTGCCTTTATCCCCATTTTATAAATGAAGAAACAGAGTCTGAGACCAGTTAAGTGACTGAATTGTCCAGAATCATACAGTTTATGTGTTTCTGAGAATGACTTTGAACTCAGGTCTTCTTGACTCCAGGCCCAGTACTATGTCCCTAGTGCCACTAGCTGTTTTCCTAATGCCCCTAGTTTTTAGTGTACTCTTTTCAAATTATCATATATCTACTTACCTGTTTACAAATTGTATCCCCTAGTAAACATAAAATCATTCAGGGCAAGGTCTGGCTTTTATTTTTTGTTTTGTCTTTTAACTTTAACACCCAGCATAGTTCCTGGCATATGGAAGGTACTTAATAAATCCTTTTTGTATTGGAGTAGATGTTTGACCATTAATCAAAAAGGGAAGGAAAAGTGTATCTATAAGCCAAATCCTACAAAACATGCCATTCCCTTGCCCTGATTGTCTCCTATATATTCTCTACAGTTCCCCTTCCCCAATCAATCCAGTTCTACAGGAAGAAAGGGTTCCAATATCCCAGTGCCCACCAGACACCTCCAGATTCTCACTTACTCTCAGGGAAGATCTTGGCCTGGAACCCTTTACCAAAGACCAGGTTCTCCAAATTGTTGAAAGCCTGAGGTGAAGGGGTTAAGGAGGATGGAAGTGACACATTTCGAAAACGCTTTGAAGGTTACTGAATATTGTCCTTAAAACAACTCTGTTATGTTGGTGTTATATAGATTCTTTCTCTCTTCACTTATATTTCTCTCCCTATATTATCTACCTACCTATTCATCTATATATATTTATGTATTTCTGTCTCCATCTATATCTCTGCTTCTCTCTCTCTCTATATATATATATCCATTTATCTCTACTTCTCTCATATATATATATAGAGAGAGAGAGAGAGAAGTAGAGATAAATGTATATATATATATATATATATATGAGATTCATTCATTCATCCACCTCCATCTATCATTGTCTCTACTTCTGTTTCTCTCTCTATAAATATATCTTTCTCTATTGGCTTCTATCTCTCCATTTATCTCTTTCTCTCTCTATATGTATATATGTATTCGTTCATCCATCTCTATCAATATCTCTATTTCTGTATCTATATATCCATATCTATCTCCATCTATATATCTCTCTACCTCTCTCTCTATATATACACACATATATATGATTTGTATATATATATGTATTATCTCTATTCATTCATCCACCTCCATCTATCATTGTCTCTACTTCTGTATCTCTATATATATCTTTTTCTATTGGCTTTTATCTCCATATATCTCTTTCTCTCTCTCTCTCTCTCTCTCTCTATATATATATAGTCTGTATTTGTTCATCCATCCATCTCCGTCTCTCAATATCTCTACTTCTGTATCTATGTATCCATATCTATCTCCATCTATATATATCTCCATTTATCTCTCTATATATACACACATATTTATGATCTGTATATATGTATTCTCTCTATTCATTTATCCATCTCCATCTATCGATATCTCTATCCATCCATCCATTTCTAGCTTTCCTTCTTCTGAGTCTTTCTGCTGCTAACAAGCAAAGGCCTCTCTCCTCTGAATATCTGGCCTTATTGCCCCTTCTCTGGACCCCCATTTCCCACCTCCACCGGTATGCCCACCCACGAAAAGATACCGTGAGGGAGAACACAAAGAGCGCTGAGCCCAGCAGGCCCCCTTGGATGGTGAGCCACTCGGTGGAGGCCAGCTGCCGGCTGTACATCTGCATGCCTGCGAAGAGCAGCAGGGACAGGAGCGAGGAGAGGGCCAGAGAAGTACCCGTGCCCACCACTGAAAGGAAAAAGTGAGGAGGGAAGAAAGAACAATTTACAATTTGCCCGGCGGCGCACCCACGACTACCTCCTAATAAATTTCTCCCACTGTGGCCCGATACCCCAAGACTCACCAGTTCTCCAGCAGCACCCCAAAATCGTGCCTTGTGCTCCCTCTAACCTTCCGGGCCCCTTAGTGACTTCCTATAACGCCTAGTCTCCCACCAATGCCCTAATGATAATGATGATGAAGGTGAGGATGGCCCACGCTTTTCTGCGGCCACCAACCTCCCCGGCAGGGCCCTGAAGCCTACGGACCGACCACCCCTTTTCTGAATGATGTTTTTCAACGCATAAAACAAAAGGCAGGGTTACAAAGAAAGCTAATTATGGAGAGCATGGTTACTGAAATATTTAAAACAAGGAATCCCCGGTTAAAAAACCGGAACCCCTGCCTTCAGGTTGGGCCTTTCGGGATGCCATTTTGCAGAGGAGGAAACCAATTACGCCCACCCATGTTCTCCAGTGAACATAACCGAGTTTAGTTCCCAGCTAACTCCTCAATAATGTGCTGGTAATGGCCGGTTCTCCCACTAACACCTACACTTCTCAGATAATGCCCCATTCAATCACTCAGACTGAGAGAAGGCAGCACAGAGCAGAACGCCGGCCCTGGCTTCGAATCCCGGATGCCTCTAGGTAGCCTTGGGGCGGTCACTTCGGCTCTCTGAACCTCAGTTTCCCCGTCTGTAAAATGGGGATTAGAGGTGTACCAGGGCCCTTCCAGCGCTCAGGCTCGGCTAAAGCCTTGCCCATGGAGACTCGCCGGCCACGTCAGCACCGCCGAGGCCTCGGGCTCCGATTCAGCAGCGCTCCCACTCCCACCCAGGAAGGACCCGAGCCAACCCTCCCAGGGGATCCCAGCCAGATCCTGCCCGGTCCCGTTACCCATGATGCTCCACTTGCGGGTCGGCTCGGCAGCCCCTGCCCAGAGAAAGGAAGAAACCGAACCGGACTCGGAGAGCTGTGCGCATGCGTCAAAATTCGGATCCCTTTTTTTCCCCCTTTCCTTTCCCCCTTCGACTCCTCCTCCTTGCTCTTGAAAGTGTTGCCATCTGCCGGAGAGGAGGAAGAAGTGCAAGGAAGACGAGCTCTAGCCACCGCCCCTGTCCTGTCATTCCGCTGAGCCACAGAACACTCTACCCTGTTCTAGTGCATCCCAGTCCGCGCTGCTTCATCTTCAGTGCCCGTTGTACTCATTTCTTATGCCCTGCCGGATCCAATACCTCCAGTTCCCTCTACATCATCCCGGATGTGTGTGTGTCCAATTCACCCCCCATCCCCCCCCATGCCCACTATGTCCCCTCCTCCCCGAAATGCCCCCTCCCCATGCTTGTTGCATAGCTAATTCCAAGACTCAGGTCGCCTCTCCCTACTGACCCCCATGCCCCCGTCCCTACTCCCTTCCTGAATGGTGTCCACCTCCCTCTAGTCCGATAACTCTGAAGGGTGAGGATTGGGGGACGGGGGGCGGTGTAACATGCCCACCATACACCTATTTGACAGGAGTAAAGGTGCTTCAGGGAGCAGGATGACACCATAGGAAGAGCAGTCTCCCCAAATCTCCCCCTCCCCACTTTCTAGGTTACCCTCCACCTCGCAGGGAACCACGTGGGGCAGAGTCCCATTCTTCCAACACACCCCCACTCCCGCCACCCCCGGCACCACCTTCCGCACCCTCTCTGCTCTCTGCGCCCCCCCTCCCAACCACCCGCGCTGTTAGAAGCCGGTCCCTGGAGCATGCGCAGTGATGCCCCACCCCAAGCCCCCCCCAATCAATGTTCCCTCCCCCACCCCCTACCCCACCCCGACTCCTGCATTAAGCTAGGGGGGCTCATAGGCGAAGCAAGGATCGGACACATCAGGCACTGGAGGAGGGGGGGAAATTTGGGGGGTGGGGGTGGGCAGGGAGCACCCAGAGAGCCATGGCTGAGGGTGAGGATATGCAGACTTTCACTTCCATCATGGATGCGCTGGTCCGCATCAGCGTGAGTTGGGGATGGAGAGGGGAAAGTGGGGAGTTGGTGGGGAGCTGGGGTGAAATGGTCATGGATGAGGGACCGGGGGGTACGAGTCAGGGACCTGGAGTTGGCTACAGCCACCGAACAGGTGGAAGGGAGGGTCTGTTGGAGGTGCGGATGCCGGGCTGCAGCCCCGAGGGTGAGAGAGATATTGGGATGGGAAGCTGGGGCAGGTGTGAAGGATAGGGAAGAGAAGATACGAGGGGACACGCGGTGAAGAGGGAAACTGTTAACGGGGCTTTGGGTTGCAATGGAGTAAAGCGTCTAGGTGATGGAACTTGGGGAAGCTGTGAACAGCTGCTGGGGAGGCTCGCCAGATGTCGAGTTGGGGGGAAAGGGCAGCTTAAGGCACAGATCCGGAGGGGATTTGCCTGGGGCTTTCGGGTTTGAGGTAACTAGGAAGAGGGGCTTGGCAGGAGGGATGGAGGGATGTCAGAGAGGACCAGTGATGCTCTGGATGTGTGCTTGGAAAACCGATGAGAGGGGATCATTGGAAATGATTCCCCTCGAGGTGTAAAGCTCCCTTTCTACCTCTCCCTTGACCCCACCCCATGTCACCCCCGCTGCCCCTCACCCCTACTCTCACCCCCACCCCGTGCGCCTCCGAGCCTTGGGTTGTCATGGCAACCCCGTGCCCGGCGCTCCCAGGGGCGGTGCCAACCCGACTCCCCCCCCACCTCCTTCCCTCCCTCCTTTGTGTCAGCTGCGCCCCTGGCCGGGATGGCTGCTAGGAGAGGGAACAAGGTGAGGTTGGGGAGGAGAACGTGAGGGAGGGGACAGCTGGGGGGCCCCCATACCACTGAAAATGGGAGAGGCTACTTCCGGTGGGGAGGGGGAGGGGGCGGGGCCCTCGTTACCCCCAGCTCCCTTGGGGGGCAGCTAGAGATGCTGTGCTGTGGAGGATGGGAGGCGGGGCAGAAAGCGGTACAGTGGGATGGCGACGGTGGGAGGTGAATCGCACGGAGAGACGATTGAAGCTAGCAGACGGATTGGTTCGGAGGTCTGAAAACGCTGCAGGGTCAGGAAAGAGGACAGAGGATGGAGCCTTTAGAAAGGACAGGGACAGGAGAGGAAGCAGCTGCTGGCGGAGCGCTAGAGAGAATTGGGCCTGGGATCCATGCAGGCTAAGGGATTGTGTCCTTGAGCAAAACGTCCGTGCTTGGGAGAGGGGAGTGGGGGCGGCGGGCCAGGGGGGGGGGGGGGGCGGAGAAATGCGGCCGGGTTGCTGCAGAGCTGGGAAAGAGCAGGGGATGGGAATGGGGAAAACCGAGGCCCTGCCCACAGATCTCCCAGTGCCGACCCATTACTGAGGGAAACTGAGGCAAGGGGGCATCGTGTCTCGGGGTGTGGAAGGCAGATCAGATCAGTTACTAGCTTGAAACCGGCCTTGGGAGCGCAGAAGTGGGTGGTTGGATGAATAGGGTGGGCTCTTTCCTTTCTTGCCTTTTTTCTGGAGATCCTGCCCCAGCCATTCCAACCTCATACAAAAATCCAAATATCCAGGCCTTCAGTTTTATCCAAAGGGTCCAAAACGAGGAGAGAAAAAAAAATACCAGACCCCTTACAACCCTTTCTCCCTTTCTTCTCCCTTCTCCTTCATCCCTTCAGACGAGCATGAAGAACATGGAGAGGGAATTGCTGTGCCCTGTCTGCCAGGAGATGTATAAGCAGCCACTGGTGCTGCCCTGTGCCCACAATGTATGCCAGGCCTGTGCCAGGGAAGTGCTGGGACAGCAGGGTTATGGGAGCCACGCTGGGGATCCCAGCTCTGAGCCCACCTCACCTGCCTCCACCCCTTCCACACGAAGTCCCCGCCTTGGCCGTAGGACTCTGCCCAAAGCAGACCGACTGGACAGGCTGCTCAAGTCAGGTGGGGATGCTGAATTCAGGTGGGAAAGGGTGGGTGGGGGCAGGTGATAATCAAAAAAAAAAAAAAGACCCTAGACCAGAAATTGTAGGAGTGGAGATACACAGAAAAGCTAAAGGTTGTCTGCCTGGGAAATGAGGGGAAAAGGGGGTGAGGAACAAATGTCTTTTCTGTCTCCTTGTCTAGTGATATTTCTGTTTCTGCTGATGAAAAGGCACCTGTTTAGGGGATGATTCTGTGCCCCAGCTGTGGCACTAGCTGTGGCTTGAGAATTGTAATTAACACATACCCCCTTTCCCCTCTCTCCATCTCCCTCCTCATGCTCTCCTTCAGGTTTTGGAACATACCCTGGCCGGAAACGGGGAGCCTTGCACCCCCAGATTGTGATGTTCCCATGCCCAGCATGCCAGGGTGATGTGGAGCTGGGTGAGCGGGGCCTGAATGGCCTCTTCCGTAACTTGACTCTAGAGCGGGTTGTGGAGCGGTACCGTCAGAGTGTGAGTGTGGGTGGTGCCATCTTGTGCCAGCTTTGTAAGCCCCCACCTCTGGAGGCCACCAAAGGCTGTACCGAGTGCCGTGCCACCTTCTGCAACGAGTGCTTCAAGCTCTACCACCCCTGGGGCACTCAGAAGGCTCAGCATGAACCCACCTTGCCCACCCTCACTTTTCGCCCAAAGGTGAGCAGGTCTTGCCAGTCAATCCTCTGGGTACCTCTGCAGAGGCCTAAAGAGCTAGAGGAGAGGGAAGTTCTGTATAGCATTATGTCAGCTCTAGTATGGTGCTTCCTTGCTACCAAGGGCCCTGGATATGTGGGCACCTACATCTTTCAATACCCAGAGAAACACCGGGAAATCTGCAAAATGATTAGAGATTTAGTTTAAAACGAAGTGTGTGCACCTGTATGCCCACACAGAAACACACCAAACTGACACCTTTGCCACTGACAAAGTTTTGGTGACATACCCAATAAGGAACTGGAAAAGCAGTTTAGTACTAAGTGCTACCCAGAATACTATCCTGTATTTAAAGGGCACCCATTACTACCCAGAATGATGCTCTTAATTTTAGATTCTTCCTTGCACCTAAAAAAAGCCCCTCTTACTGTAGTGCTACGTAAGGCTGTTATAATCTAGCTGTTTGGTGCAGCCCTTTTCCCTAGGAAAAGATGCCACCTCTGCCTTTGGCACCTAAATGCAGGCAACTAGGAGACTAAGAAGGATTTCTTAATACCATTGCCTTGATTCTCTCTGCAGGGTCTGATGTGCCCAGACCACAAAGAAGAAGTCTCTCACTATTGCAAGACATGCCAGCGGCTAGTGTGCCAGCTCTGCCGGGTTCGGCGAACCCACAGTGGGCATAAGATTACCCCTGTACTCAGTGCCTATCAGGCTCTGAAGGTGAGTAGTCTTCATTCTTTAGCCCCCTCCTCTTTCCCTCTCCCCACCCCACCACATAATCACTCTGTGCCACACTAATCTGATCTTTCTCACCACGGGGGCAAAAACTCCTCCTGTGCCCGGGCATAATGCCCACTTCTCTCTTCCTTCACAGGAGAAACTGACAAAGAGCCTGACATATATTTTGGGAAATCAGGACACTGTACAAACCCAGATCTGTGAGCTGGAGGAGACAGTGAGGCACACAGAGGTGAGGGAGGGCACAGGGGCAGGCATGGTGCCAGGGCAGGGTGGGTAGGGCTGGTTAAAGTGTCAGAGAGCTCTGATAGTTCTGAAAGAAGATAACTTTGGGGTGCCTTGGAGTTGTCTGAGGTGATAAGTAAGCGAAAGTTGTTGGGCACTTTGGTGCATGTGGCAAGGTTGACATGGACTCGAGTGAATAGAAAGATGCAAATAGGGACAGGTAGTATAGGGAAAGCCCCAAAGGGATGTAGCATAAATACCCTAAGGATTAATATTCAGCCCCCAAAGGTTGGCACTGATGCCCAGGAAGTTGGCGTAGCTGTTGGGTAGCTGTAGAATTTCTGTTTTCTGCCAAATTGTTTGTTTTGTATGCCCAGGGGAATGGGCAGTGATATAGACATCCAACAAGGTTTACACAAATGCAAAGTGCTTGGCATGAGTGAGCAAGGATCCACTAAGGGCCGTGGATCTTGTCCCTTTACCTCTGAAGGTGAAGATAGTGTTAGTTCATATACTTAGGGGACTAACAGTGATGCTGAGTGCCCACGAAGTTGGTAAAGGGCCCAGTGGAAGAAAGATGGGAAATGATGTTCCTTGTGCCCTTTTCTTCCCTTGGGCAGGTGAGTGGTCAGCAAGCAAAGGAGGAGGTGGCTCAGCTGGTGCGGGGGCTGGGTGCAGTGCTGGAGGAGAAACGGGCAACTCTGCTGCAGGCCATTGATGAATGCCAGCAGGAACGGCTAGCCCGGCTCGGGGCCCAGCTCCAGGAGCACCGGAGCCTGTTGGATGGCTCAGGACTAGTGGGCTATGCTCAAGAGGTCCTCAAAGAGACTGACCAGCCTTGTTTTGTACAGGCTGCCAAGCAACTACACCACAGGTACTCATTGGGCGCCCTCCTAAGAAGCCCTTCCCCAGAAATGGGGAGGGCTGAGAACAAGGGGAAAGGAGAAGGAAGGAAGAAACGCTCTAAGGTGAAGTTTCTCTGGAGACAGTGACAGCTGATGCTCTATTAATACTAGGGGTGGAGCTGGTTCTTGGAGCTTCCAGGGATTATTTGGACGCTCTGAGAAGTAGCATAAAACAGGACGGAGGCTTTAGGGATGGGATGGGCTCCCCAATCCAGAGCTAGGGCCAGAGCCGTGGATGAGACGCAGGGAGCCAGGTCCAGTGCCAGGGTGCCAGATGTGTGATGTCTCTGCTGACCACCATCACCTCCCTACTTCTCCAGGATCGCCCGGGCAACAGAGGCTCTTCAGAACTTCCGTCCGGCTACCAGCTCCTCCTTTCGCCATTGTCAGCTGGACGTGGGGCGTGAGATGAAGCTGCTGACCGAGCTCAGCTTCCTAAGAGGTAATGAGGTGGCCAGACCCTGTCCCCTCTCCCATCTCCCCTACCCTCTCCTCCCTCTTCCTGGCAGCGGGCCCGGGGGGCAGTGTCCACTTCAGAGAGCTTCCTCCCTGCCCTGCCCTCAGCCTCCCCAGCGCCCAGCCCCTGCTCAGCCCCCGACCCTGGCTCCATTGAGCTCCGCTCAGCGCTGCTTCTCCCTCTCTTTGTTTATAGGCTGTGGCCACGGCGGAGTCTGCTCCGGAGCACCCCAGGCAAGTCACTGGCCCCTGCCCCGGGGGCCCTGCCCTCCCGCTGGGCCCTCTGTCCTACTCTGCCCTGCTCCCCCACCCCCAGAGCTCTCCTCATTTCGCCACCTCTCTGATTTTCCTACCATGACCTTTTGATGGTCCCTCTTGCCTTGTGACCACTGACTTCCCTTCACTCTCTCCTCTGCCCCAATTCTGCTTCCTTTCTCCCAGCCTTTTCCCTTT
>JAJPUD010026543.1:4680-16398 GCA_023553655.1 Myrmecobius fasciatus
TCTCTCTCTCTCTCTCTCTCTCTCTCTCTCTCTCTCTCTCTCTCTCTCTCTCTATGTCTCTCTCTCTGTGTGTCTCTGTCCTTCTCACATCTCGCAGAGATGTGTGTATCTTTTCTGTATCCCATTTCCTCTCTTTGTCTGAATGTCTGCCTCTCTTTTTATCTCTGTCTGTCTGTCTCTCTCCCTCTTTCTGTCTTTCTCTGTCTCTCTCTGTCTCTGTCCTTCTTTGTCATATCTCACAGAGATGTGTTTCTCTGTCTTTGTGTTTCTGCATCTTGTTCCCTCTCTGTCTCTGTCTGTCGTCTGTCTCTCACATGTTCACTTGCTCACTGTTTCTGAAAGGGCAGACGGAGATTCTCAGAGCTCAAATACTTAGGTTTCTTGCAAATTTCATTCCAACTAGTCAGCATTCTTTATTCTACATGGGACTACATATTATATAAACTCATGCAACTATGCTCTGACTATCTTTCCTGTCGAGATAGTGACAAATCAGTCTTTTTTTTTAATTAAAGCTTTTTTTTATTAAAGCTTTTTATTTGTATAACATATATATGGGTAGTTCCCCAACATTGATCTTTACAAAGCTTTCCATTACAAATTTTACCCCCAGTCCCCTCCCCTCCCCTAGATGGCAGGAAGTACACTACATGTTAATTATGTTGAAATACTTGACAAGTTATGCAAGAAAAATCCTATCTACAAGAAAAAAGAAAATCAGAGAAAGGCAACACAATGCAAGCAAATGTCAATAGAGATCATGAAAATGTTACATTGTGGTCCATATTTCATATCCCTCTCTCTGGGTGTATATGGTTTTCTTCAGTGAACAACTGGAAGTGGTTTGAGACAATTCTTTGTTGCACAGGGCCATGTCCATCAGAATTGATTATCATGTAATACTGTTGTTGCTGTGTATGATAATATTCTGGTTCTGCTCGTTTCACTCAGCATCAGTTCATGCAAGTCCCTCCAGGCCTCTCTGAAATCGTCCTGTTGGTCATTTCTTACACAGCAATAATATTCCATAACATTCATATACCATAATTTATTCAGCCACTTTCCAATTGATGGGCATCCCTTCAGTTTCCAGTTTCTAGCCACTACAAAAAGGGCTGCCACAAACATTCTTGTACAGGTGGGTCCCTTTCCCTCCTCTAAGATCTCTTTAGGATATAGGCCCAATAGAAACACTGCTGGGTCAAAGGGTATGACAGTTTGATAACTTTTTGAGCATAGCTCCAAATTGCTCTCCAGAATGGTTGGATCCATTCACAGTTCCACCAACAATGTATCAGTGTCCCAGTCTTCGCACATCCCCTCCAACATTCATCTTTATCTTTTCCTGTCATTTTAGCCAATCTGACAGGTACCTCAGAGTTGTCTTAATTTGCATTTCTCTGATCAATAGTGATTTGGAGCAACTTTTCATATGACTAGAGATGGTTTTAATTTCATCATCTGAAAATTGTCTGTTCATATCCCTTGACCACTTATCTATTGAAGAGTGGCTTGAATTCTTATATATATGAGACAATTCTCTATATATTTTAGAAATGAGGCCTTTATCAGAACCATTAAATGTAAAGATGATTTCCCAATTTGATGCTTCCCTCCTAATCTTGTCTGCATTTGTTTTGTTTGTACAGAAACTTTTTAACTTAATATAATCAAAATTATCCATCTGGTGTTCAATTAGGAGTTCCAGGTCTTCTTTGGACATAAATTTATTTCATCTCCAGAGGTCTGAGAGATAAACTATATTATGTTCCTCTGAGTTGCTTACGAAGTCCCTCTTTATATCTAGATCATGAACCCATTTAGATCTTATCTTGGTATGTGGTGTTAGGTATGGGTCATGACAAATAAGTCTTTTCAAAAACTTGTTTTAAGAGAAATTCAAAATACATGTTTATCAATTCTCCTTTCAAAAGAATGGACACAGAAAATTGGATGAAGATACACGGAGCATATTTTGAGAAAGAAAACTTCAATCAGGTGAAATACCTTATCAAAATAACCGTGGTTTGGGCTATGGTTACATAATCCCTTCATATATACTTGTTTGAATCAGAAATTGTGAGAGTGAAATTGGGCCAAAGCACCACAAGTTTCAGAGTTGCGTGCAGTGGAATTTAGTAATAAAATCTGTAGAGCAAGAGTGAAGAGGAGAGGAAATGGATGATGAAGACAAAAGACAGTTGATCAGTTAGCTTCTTACAGAATTGTGACTTATTTCTAATAATTTGAGCCAGAGCATTCACATGGAAGGAATGGGACCATAGAATCCATCAGGTTTATCTAATCCTCAAGAAAATTTTGTCTTTCCAAAACTTCATGTTAATGATAGTTCTTCATCCCTTCCCTTATGTCTAAGAGCAAAGATGTCTAAAACCATTTTTTTCTCCTTGTATTTGAAGATACATGTCATTTAAAAAAATCTTAAGCTATCTGAGATGATTATTCTTAGTTGTGTTTTGTTTGAATGGGGAAGCATAGAGAAATTGAACTGAAAATACCTGTGATGTATACAGAAAAAGAATATAATTTCAGAACTTCAAAACTAAAAGGATTATATTCTGGTTAAAGGCTTAATCCAAATGAAATTATTATTTGTGTTTTGTTCATATGTTATAAAATTGAGGTGTTTACCTAAAAGGAGCCACATAGACTTTTAATCCAAGGCATGGATTAACTTTGAACCTATGAATAAGGAAACTTAAGAGTTGAAAGGAGAATGGACCAATAATTAATAGGCCATGCTTTCTTTTAGGATCAAATCCTCAGGGAAGATTACCTCCATCTCTTGCCCCCCATCAGTGTTTTCTTTCAAAACATTCACTGGTATACCATACTTTGAGAGATAGATTGAAAATATTGACAAAGGTAAAGTTATACATATAAAAATCATCTGAAAGGAAGACTTGGGAAGGAGTACCCTGACTACTTGAAAGTGGGGGCTATCCAACTAAAACTAATGTTTTACTAAGCTAATTAATTTCAATCTGATGCTTCATTGGATCCATGTGAATAGGTCATTTCAAACACATTTATTCTAGAATTCTAAGGCTTTCATTTTTATACTTACACTAAGAAACCTTGTAGCACAATGCTTTACACACATTAGGTAGTTAGCTACTACTTGTTAAATGAATGGCTACTATATAGCAAAGAATGATTTGTCTACTCCTCAGTTCCTAATAAAAAAAAAACCTCAAGGATAATTAATTTTGTGTTTTCCCCCCAAATTTTACTCCCAAGGGTAATTTCTTGTTCACCATAAAGGTATTCCAGTAACAAGTGCTATGAGTTACTCTTTGCTGCAATACAAGTACATGTATCATACTGTGATTTTGTTCTAAGTCAACTTTTATCTTGGAAGCTTTAGCTATTTGTATAAATTATACTCCATATCTCATAGCATGTTAGAATTAGATAGGTGGTGCAGTGAATAGAACATTTGACATGTAGTCAGAAACTACTGTATTCAAATCTTCCTCAGAAAATGATGAATTGTGTGGTCTTGGGCAAGACAAAATTTTTCTGTATCTAAATTTTCTCAAATGTTGTGAGAATAAAATGGAATAAAATCTGTAAAATTCATTGCTAACTTTAAAGTAGTATATAAATGTTCTTCATTTATTATTATTATTATCATCAATTGTTCTTATGCTTTTTTTCTAAAATTAATCATGTTTATTGGCAGCTGTATGGCTGAATATAGAGGGCTGGGCTTTAAGTCAGGAAAATCCTCGTTCAAATATAATATCAGACACAAGCTATGTGACTCTGAGCAAATCACTTAAACTTTGCTTGCCTTAAGCTCTTGGTTATGGAAATGGCAAACTAGCTCAGTGTATTTGCCAAGAAACCTCTGTAGAAACTTTGGGAGTTCTATATGGGCCATAGGGTCACAAAGAGTTGGACAAGAGTGAACAACTGAATACTACAAATATGTCTATGCTAACAGCACAATGAGCTGCTATTATAGGAGTAGCTTCCCATTGGCTTAAACTTAGAACCTATGGTGGATACCATGCTCTTAGGACCAACCTGAAAATGTGAGTGTCAATCAGAGGCAATATACAATTACACAGAGGCAGTATTACAGAAATGCATATAATGGAGAGGGAGAGATTGATAGACTTACTCTTGATGGATGAATAAATTGGTAGTGACTCCATGCATATTTTTCTACAAACAAAAATCTAATCAAAAACTATTTTTTTTTACAATGAACCTACAATGACCAAAACATTGCATTAAGCCATGGGAGGAAAAAAAAAGTAAACATTTGTTAAGTATGTTCCAGTCACAGAGCTAAGTAATTTACAAATTTTTTTTTTGTTTTTCCTTTTGTCCTTAAAAGAGTCCTGGGAGGTAGGTATATCATGATTTCATTTAGAAAAAAAGGTTTATACACAAGTATGTATATATATATACATATATATATATGTGTAATGTATATATACACACACATACATGTATATATGAATAGCATGTTTGTATATATGGCCCTAATAATAAATTGGAGGCATAATCTCACAGAAATAGTCACAGGTTTCATTGTAAGAGTAGGCTAAAACTTAAGTGTAAAATCTTAGCAAGGCACATATATAAGATATATGCAAAGCAAAAGGTAACATGCATGCTATGAGTTACACACCTCGGTGTATACACACATGTACATAACCTATAGTATACATACTACCTCATATGTGTAAGTGTGTACATACATACATACATGCACGTGTTATAGAGAGGTGGGAGAGGTAATAATTTCCCATAGAAAATAGAATATGTGCATTAAATCTTGACAATAGCCTGGGATTCACAAAACTAGAATGAGTACATTATGGGTCTAGGAAACAATTGACATGTGGACATGGAAGATATGTGGGTGGGATATGGTTAAGAAAACATGCAGGCCATTTGACTGGCTTATCAAATGTGTAAAGGGGAATAATATCCATAAGTCTGCAAAGTTGGGCTGAAGGCATATTGCGAGGGACATTAAATGCCAAGCTGAGGAGCTTTTATTTCATCCTAAAGAAAATATGGAGCTGTTGAAGGTAAACGTCAATTTTATTTTTTGAAAGAATCAATGGAAGCTTTTATTGAAAAACAACAACAACAACAACAACAACAACAAGCCTAGGGATTTAGTTTTAGTTTTTTTTTTCTTGCCCAAATATCCCTAATACTCTATTTTTTGTTTTTGTTTTTTTATCTGCACAATTAAAGGGACAGCTTAAATGACCTCTCTAGGGTCTTTTTTCAGGCCTGAAATTCTATGATTGTGTAAATCACTCAAGCAAGTCACTTAGTTGAATTGTACTATTGAATGACATTAACCAGCCATTCCATTAAAGAAGTTGAATTGATTACCTTGTTTTGATAAATAGATTTTAAAAGCCCATATCTAATGTGCGAGTAGATCATAGCACTTTTTTATTGCTTCCAGAGTCTAGGCTTATGTTTGATCACAGCCTAGATAGAAAAGGTTGAATCATTTCCTTCAAAAGCACCGATCATTTTTGTATTTCTTCCCCTTATTATATTGGAAACATTATTTATACCATTTCCTGTCTTGGACTAAACCTAAAATTGCATTGCTAGTGTTTCTTAGCTCAGCTTCCATTTTGCAAGTTATTATAATTTGGCTCATTTTCTCAGACCTTTATCTGATACCTCCTCAAAGTAATGGTTTTCCTCATCTCCCACTCCTGTCTCTGGTTTTCTGTCACACACATTGTTGCAATAATAAAACCTGGGCAATATTTCAACAGCATTTATTTTTATACTTTTAATTATCTGCCACTTTTTAATGTCCTGACATTTACTGTAATAAAAAGAAATCATTAATTTGCTTCAGAATATGTATGTATTAAAAAACTAACTTTCCTTTTGATTAATTTTAAGATTCATCATAACTTTCCTGTTAATGTTGCATGTATGCAAAAGAAAAGGTATTGAGTGGGAGTGATTTTTCCCACTCTCATGTTTACTAAATGCACTGATTTTAGAAACCAAATGTTCTGAAGGAATATATGAGTATTAGCTGAATAGCTAAGAGAAAAAGCTAATTTTGTCCTCTGAGGAAATGTCTTTGTCCCTTCTTATTTTCAGTCCTTTTAAAGACCTGATTCTATTTCTCCATTGTATTTATAGAGAACATAGCAAAATTTTGTTATACTTGTGTCTGTGACTAGCTTTTACAACATTAATAGGGTTCTTTGCCTAACAAGAGTGGACTAGACATTTCTATGTTCTCCAGTCTTCATTAAAATCTTTTGATACTTAAGACCATGAAAATTCCACTAATGGAAAGGGGGTAGGAATTATTTTCAATAACCATTGAATTTGAAAATTTTAAACCTGTTGAGCCCATTCCTTCCCATGAAACACACTTGGTTCACAAAATGTAATTCATTTGGAGAAATGAGAAGACAAAAATCAATGCCTGATAGTGGGCTGGCCTTAGAGTCACTAAGATTTGGATTCCATTTTTGTCTTGGATATAGTCTATCTGTGTGACTATGGTAAGTTGGTAAGTTGGAGAGGAGTTACAATTTGTATTTGTTGAGGAAATTGACCCATAAGAAGTTTGCTGTACCAGTGGAATTATAATTATAGTTCAATATATCTTTTTTTTCTAATGGTAGAAAACACCATGCTAAATTAAGAATACATGGGGAAAACATGCATGCAGCTTTCTAAACCTATGTTTTTAAATAGATATGAAGTAATTATTTATTGGGAAGTATCAACAACTATGAGACAGTAATACCTGGAGGTACTAGAAAAATTTCACGTATGAGATAGACTTTGAGAGAAACATTAAAGGTATATAGGGATTGAAATATATATAGTTGATGAAGGAGAGCATTCAAAGGATAGTAATCAAACTGGCTAAATAAAAAAATGACAAATGGAATGTGGGTGAAAACAAATAGAAATCTAGCATGTGTGCAGGGGAATACAATATATCTAGAATGGCAGACTGTGAAAGACCTAAAATATCAGAGGGGTTTGTATTTTCATTTTAAACACACTAGATGTGTGACAAATTCAAAGATATTTCCCCCTTTCCTTTTTTTGCAAAATTGCCATTAACAACTCAGCTGAGTTTGAGTCATTTGAGTAATCAGTTACAGTCATATGTAGAAAATGTGTTTAATTTACTAATGGCAAGTTAGGGATTTGGGAATGCATGCTGTTTTTCTAATATCTAGAACAATTTTTGTACCTTTTTGTTATCTAATATTGTGATAGGTAAAAGAAAAAAAATCAAATCATGGCTTATTGATAAATGAAACTAAGTACTAATAGTTTGTTCAATTGGTAAGGAATTTAAAGTGTTTTTTGTCATTCAAAGACTATTCTAGTCATTATGGGAATTTTTCCTAGGGCTGTATAAGACTTGATTCCCTATTACAAGGAGCTTAAAAAGTACCAAAAAATAAATAATGTGCATAAAGAATGAAGAATATATTAGCTATTTTAAGAAATAGAAACCAAGTTCTAAGAAAAGTCAAATATGCTAGATTTTGAGCAAAACTGCACTATAGTTCTTACAAGCTTTTTTTTTTGTCATCATCTCCTGGGGAAGGGGGCAAGAGCTATATTTAATGGATTCTAGCATTTACATATAGTAGTTCATTGAACTTCAGTGTCAAGAGATGGTTGTCTGAAAGGAGTAGGAATGCAAAAGGGATGCAGTGATATAAAAAGAATGTGGCAATAAACTATACTAAAATATCAATGGCTTCCCTAATTGTGGATTTTTGTTTTTATGAGTATTTTAAGAAAATATTTTCAAAAGATTCTGGTACTGGGTAAGAGAGAGTTAGATTAGTGGTACAGTTTGAGTACATAATATATAGATGTAACTGAATACAGTAATCTAGTATTTCATAAATCCAAAGTTCCAGCTTTTAGATCAAAAACTCATTATTTGATCAAAAAAAAAAAAAACTCTGAAAAAAGCTAGAAAGAAGTTGTGCAGAACTGGTGGACAGTCCAACATCTCATAGTATATAATTATTAACTCAAAATGGATACATAAAAGAATATCAGAAACAAATTAGGTGAGCATGGGAAAAACAAAACAAAACAACAGTAACCACTGTCAGAGCTATGGATAAGTTCAATCCAAAACAAAAGTTCAATACCAAAAAACAAAAAACAAAAAAAAAAAACAAATAGGATCAGATGAGGCAAAATGTATGATTTTGAATGTGGTAAATTTTAAAAATTTTTGGACAAACAAAACCAATGTGGCCAGAATGAAAATGAAAACTAGAAATTGGGGAAAATAGTGTTAACTGACAGAATTCTTAAAATCATATGCATTTCAATTCATTTTAAATTCTAAATTTTCTAATTAAATTCCAACTCTAAATTTTTCAGCCATTTATATTCCTTTTATAAAATAAAAAGGAATTCTTGGGTACATTTTGCAAAATAGATTTAATTATAATTTATTTATACTGTTAATACAGGGAATTTTCAATATTTCACTAGAGTAATGAGAAGTATACTTTAAATTTTATTTAATTGGGGCAGCTAGGTGGCACAGTGGATAGAGCACCAGCCCTGAAGTCAGGAGGAGCTGAGTTCAAATCTGGTCTCAGACACTTAACATTCCCTATCTATGTGACCCTGGGCAAGTCACTTAACCTCAATTGCCTCAGCAAAAAAAAAAAAGCAAATATATATACATATATGTTTATATGTACATAGTATATAAATATATATATATATATATACATATAAATATATATATCTATGTACATATATACATACATATATATATCTATATCTATCTATCTATCTATCTATATATATAATCTGTGATCTCATCATCATGGCTATTTCCTTCAGTAATATATACCATAACCTATCCATGTTATATGATGTTTGTTTAGATGTTAGTTCACCCCCTTCAGGGAATTCACTTTACTTACTAGCATCCTTCCTTTAAGTGTGATTCAGCAACAATTCTCAAAAAAAAAAGTATCTTTGTGTGTATATGTAAATTACACATAATTCCTTGATAAGCATTAACAACAGAGATAATTTGGTTTGTTGATTCTGTGATTATTAATATGAAGAGATACAGAAAGTCAGGACCTGGGGGGTGGAACCAAGATGGTGGAGTGAAGAAACAACTCTCTGTCTCCTCCTCTGACTTTCTCTCAAACCAAAAGCAGATTAAAACTCTGAACAGATTTTGGAGTCAAAGAACCCACAAATATTTGGACTACAAAACATTCCTAGCAGAAGTAACCTTGGAGGAGCTTTAGAGCAGGTTGGTTCCCCTAAGGCAGAAGATTAGGCAGTTTGCTGAGCTTGGGTGCACCTTCAGGAGACCAGGGCAGGAAGCCAGGCTGGACTCAGTGTAGCAGGTACTAAGCACCTGGGAAGTCCCTGAAAGACTCTTGGGAACCTCTGCCCTGATTGCAGGCAGGTGTTTTGGCAGATCTGCCTTTTGTAAAAGGTAGATTTGTAACTCATTGTAAACATGAGTTTAGCTGAGGACAGCCCAGCACCAGAAGTCAATCAGCCAAATTGACCTCCGGCAAATTACCACAGCTGCTGCTTCTCTGCTTTAAACAGACCTCAAGATTTAATAAAAAATGAATAAAAAACAGAAAAGAACTCTCACCATAGACAGCTTTTATGGAGAGCAAGAAGAACAGAGCCCAGATGCTGAGGTTCATAAAGGTAAAACAACTCCAGAGAAAGCCACAAAGGAAGACATGACCTGGTCTCCATTTCACAAGGCATTCCTGGAAGATTGCTTAAAGAATCTCAAAAGAGAGTTAGATGAAAAATGGGGAAATGAAATGAGATCATTGCAGGAAGAAATGGAAAAAGCATATAATGCTCTACTCAAGAAATATGAAAAGACACAAATTCACTGAAAAACAAAATTGGTGAAATAGAAAAAGACACCAATTCACTGAAATGAAAAAATTAGTAAAATGGAAAAAAGTCTGCAATGAACAAAAAAATTCAGTTGGCCAGTTACAAAAGAAGCTAAAAAAGGTAACTGAAGAAAATAATACATTAGGTTGTCTAGGGGGGCGGAGCCAAGATGGCAGAGTGAAAAGGTGACTTTCTGCCTCTCCTCCGATCTTCTCTCAAATCAACAATAAAATAAGCCTCCGAACTGATCTTCAAGTCAACGAACTCAGAAATATTTGGGCACAGCTCTCTGGATAACTTCATATCAGGTTAGTCGGACTCGGACAGAGAGATAAATAGACGAGAACTGTGCAGGCCGGAAGTGAGGGTGGGACTCAGCTCAGCTCATCTTGGAAGAAATTCCAAACTCCAAACTCCAAATTCCAAACACATGGAGTTTATCTGAGGCACTCGGGACACTCTGCCCTGATTGGGGGCAGGTGTTCTGGCAGACTTGCCTTGTTTAAGGAGTAATTCGGACTTAGTCCTAGCCCCCACCGGCCCAGCACCTTAAGTCAACTCGCCGAAGTGCCCCAGGGCAAAGCGTCTTCAGCCACGGTTTTTTTTTCCCCTGCCTTAAAGAGATATCTACACTGTCTAAAAAAAAAAAAAAATATGA
Organism: Myrmecobius fasciatus; assembly: GCA_023553655.1. NCBI lineage: Eukaryota > Metazoa > Chordata > Mammalia > Dasyuromorphia > Myrmecobiidae > Myrmecobius > Myrmecobius fasciatus. The sequence continues at coordinate 15,272 of JAJPUD010026543.1, forward strand.
TGAAGAAGCAAAAGAGAGCTCTCACCATAGACAGCTTTTATCAAGGCAAAGAAACAACTTCAGATACAGAGGTTTCTTTAGACAAAAATCCAGAGAACATCAGCCAGGACCATCACTGGTCCCCTTTTCAAAAGGCCTTTCTGGAAGACTGCATAAAGAACCTCAAAAGAGAGCTGGAGGGTAAATGGGAAAATAAACTGAAATCAGTGCAAGAAGGATATGATGCCCTGCAAAAGAGATATGAAAAAGACACCAATTTATTAAAAAATAAAATTAGTGAAGTGGAAAAAGAGTGCAATGAACAAATTGGCCAGTTACAAAAGGAGCTTAAAAAGGTAACTGAAGAAAACAACACTTTAAAAATAAGAATTGAACAAATGCAAGTGAATGACTCACTAAGACTTGAAGAATCAGTCAAACAAAAACAAAAAAATGAAAAATTAGAAGAAAATATGAAATATCTCCTAAGAAAAACAACTGACTTGGAAAATAGATCTAGGAGAGACAATCTAAGGATTATTGGACTTCCTGAAAGCCATGATGAAAAAAAGAATCTAAACACTATCTTCCAGGAAATCCTGAAAGAAAACTGCCCTGAGATCGTAGAATCAAAGGGCAAAATCACCATTGAAAGAATTCACCGATCACCTCCTGGAAGAGACCCCAAAATTAAGACCCCAAGGAATATCGTGGCTAAATTTCAGGACTATAGCACCAAGGAACAGATTCTGCTAGTAGCTAGAAAGAAACAATTCAAATACCGAGGTTCAATAATTAGAATCACACAGGATTTGTCAGCTTCCACACTGAAGGATCGAAGGGCATGGAACCAGATATTCCGAAGGGCAAAGGAACTTGGATTACAGCCAAGAATAACCTATCCAGCTAGAATGAACATTATCCTCCAGGGAAGAAGATGGTCATTCAATGATATAGGTGAATTTCACCTATTTCTAATGAAAAGACCGGATCTGAACAAAAAATTCGTCACACAAACACAGAACTCAAGAGATGCATAAAAAGGTAAAAAGGAAAAGTCTCTTGAGAACTTTATTTTTACTAGGGAGATACTCAAAGTTTGGGGGTATAATTAACTAGATATTACTTTGATAATATGAAAAAGAGAA
>JAJPUD010026545.1:0-16395 GCA_023553655.1 Myrmecobius fasciatus
TAAACAAATGAATGAGTTTTAAGTGATTGTTATTCTTTCTACAGTGAGTGGTCTGGACTTCTGGAGCTTGCTTCCCCACCCCAGGCACTTACTGTCCCTCCTTGGCTCCTTGGCATTCCCTGCCTCAGGCTTGACACCCACACCAGGCTCCACCTGGCCCTGGTGGCGGCTGCGGAGGGCATGGTAGAGGCCCAGGCTCCGGCGCTTGGCTTTTCGCAGAATGTGGCAGACATACTGGAATATCTCCTCATAGCAATCCCCAGGCTCTGCGTAGCTGGCCACGGTGCTGGAGGACAGGTACCGCCTGCGCTGCTCCTGCATCAGCTGGTGCTCTCTCTGCTTGGTCTCGGAGAACTGGGTCGCTATGACAACGAGGCACAGGTTGATCATGAAGAAGGAGCCCACCTGTGACCAACGGGGAGAAGAGGAAGGAGAACGACAGAGACGGAGGGGAGAGGGGAGGAGCACATGGAGAAAGGCAGAAGCAGAGGCAGAGACACACCAAGAGAGACAGAATGGGACCATCAGACCCACACAGGGGAGGAAGGGAGAAAAAGAGAGACCAAGAGATACAGTGAGAGTGAGGGATGACATATACAAAAAGCCAAAAAAGTGAACAGAGAGACAGAGGCAAGCACACAAAGAGACAGAGAGACAGAGACAGAGAGAAGAGAGAGACAGAGAAAAAAGAGGAGAGAAAAGGAGAGAGAGAGCGAGAGAGAGGAAGAGGAGCACATCCATAAACATTTGAGAGACACAAAGTCCAGGACAGACAGCCAGGGAGACCCAAAAAAGACAGTGTAAGAGATAGATAGACAGACAAAGGGACATATGGAGAGAAGTAGAGATAGAAGAAGAAAGATCAAGAGAGATGGAGAGATCATCAAATGTGTATACACAAAAAGTGAGAAAAACCACAAAGAAATATGAAAATAGAGAGGTAGGGATAGACAGACAGACACACACAAAATCAAACAAACAGACAGAGGCAGAGACCAAGGGAATATATAGAGGCAAGAGAGAAGGAAAGAAACAGCCAGACATCCACATAAAGATGAGAAAGAGACAGAAACAGTGAGAGACGGACAATAGAGCAAAGTTTTGGAGAAAGAGATCATGAACGAGAGAGACAAAGAAAGAAAATCAATGACACAGAGGCATAGAGACACAAACAGAGATAGAAGATAGAAGATTGCTCAGGTTGGGTCCTGAGAGAAACATTGTTACAGGGAAGGGCTGAAGATAAGAAGTCCCTATCTTCTAGGGCTAGGGTCAGGGCTAGGGGAGGGCTCATTTGGGTGGCTCTGTGTGACCATAGGTCTCTACTGTGAGCCCTGAGTCCAGCAGATACAGCCCTGGCATGATCAATTCAACCTAGAGCTTTCCTTCCCTCTCACCACCTTCAAGCAGGAAGAAATGTGCAGGGGGGTGCTGGTCTAAGGGACTCTGACCTTTCCAGAGAGGATGTGAAAAAAGAAGGTTTTCTGTGTCTCTGTTTCTGTGTCTCTGTCTGTCTCTGTCTCTCTGGTTCTGGATGTTTCTCTCTGTCTCTCTGTCTGTCTGTATGTCTCTCTCTTTCCCCCTCCCTTTCTCTGTCTCTCTTCTCCTTTCTCCAGGGCTTTAGCCAGAAAAATGACAGAGAGAAAAACCTCAGGTAGAAGGAAATTTCCCAGTGTCTTTAAATGAGGTTAATGGAATTAAATGGGGTTTAAATGGAGACTAAGCTGTCCCGCTTACCCTGGCCTGCCTAAGGGAACCCAATGAGGAAAGGAGGGAATCCTTCTCCAGGGCCATTTGACCTCCCTATGCCAAGGAAGAGATATTTTTATCTCTTCCCTCAGATTCCTTCCTTAATATTAATCAGCTCTCTGGTTGGGTGTATCCAGAATAATATCAATTTGAGAGAATTTTAAAAGTCAACAAAGAGTCACCTATAAGCTCTGCCATGTATGGTACTGAAGACACAAGGAAAATAGAAACCCTCAAACCAGTGTCTGTCCTCCAGGAGCTTACACTCTGCTCCATGGAGACATGTAAGCAGATAATTGACTGTGAGGTGATTTGTGGAGGCCATAGCCTTGCCTTGGAGGACAAGGACATTGGGAGCTCCAGGTGTCTGGGCCCCACATAGAGATAGGAAATAGAAAGTCAATTTGGGGGAGTCTCAAGCGAGAGCTTTTGACTGGAGTGTAGTGTGTTGGAAACAATGAGAAATTAGCCTCTCAAATGCAAATTAAGACAATTCTGAGGTACCACTACACACCTGTCAGATTGGCTAAAATGACAGCAAATGATAATAATAACTGTTGAAGGGGATGTGGGAAGGCTGGGACACTGATGCATTGTTGGTGGAACTGTGAACAGATCCAACCATTCTGGAGAGCAATTTGGAGCTATGCTAAAAAAGTTATCAAACTGTGCATACCCTTTGACCCAGCAGTGTTTCTATTGGGCCTATATCCCAAAGAGATCTTAGAGGAGGGAAAGGGACCCACATGTGCGAGAATGTTTGTGGCAGCCCTTTTTGTAGTGGCTAGAAACTGGAAACTGAAGGGATGCCCATCAATTGGAGAGTGGCTGAATAAATTATGGTCTATGAATGTTATGGAATATTATTGCTCTGTAAGAAACGACCAGCAGGATGATTTCAGAGAGGCCTGGAGAGACTTGCATGAACTGATGCTGAGTGAAATGAGCAGAACCAGGAGATCATTGTTCACGGCAACAACAAGACTATATGATGATTAGTTCTGATGGACATGGCTCTCTTTAACAATGAAAAGCTTCAAACCAGTTCCAATTGTTTGGTGAAGAAAGCCATATACACCCAGAGAGAGGGATATGAAATATGGACCACAACATAACATTTTCATGTTCTCTATTGAAGTTTGCTTGCATTGTATTTCCTTTATTGGATTATTCTTTCTTGTAGATACGATTTCTCCTGCACAAAAATGATGTGTGGAAATAACTATACATATATTCGATTTCTTAAGTATTCTAACATAATTAACATGTAGTGGATATCCTGCCATCTAGGGGAGGGGTGGGGAGTGGGGGGGAATTTGTAACAGAAAGATTTGTAAGGGTTAATGTTGAGGAATTACGCATACATATGTTTTGCAAATAAAAAGTATTAATAAAAAAGAGAAATTAGCCTCTCATTGAAGGTTGGGTGGGGGTGGGTGGGAGGGAGGCCTCTATGTCTTAGATTAGAAGCAGCAACCCATTTATTTTACACAGGAGAGACTGGAGGTACAGTTGGAGACTCAGACAGGATCACAAATCAGTAAATGTTCTGAGGAATGATTTGAATCTAGTTCTTCCTGGCTCAAAACCAGTCCTTTATTCTCTATTCTCCAAGGTCACACTCCCTTCTTTTCAAGAGACTCTCAAAGCATTGGGTTCTTTATCAGAATCTCGGGATTAACAGTTGGAAAGAAACTTAGAGGCAGTGATATCCTCTACCTGAAGGCCCCTCCCAGCCCTGACATCCCCTGTTCTAAGCTCCCTCCCAGCTCTGACATCCCCTGTTCTAAGCCCCCTCCCAGCTCTGACATCCCCTGTTCTAAGCCCCCTCCCAGCTCCAACATTTTCTGTTCTAAAGCCCCTCCCAGCTCTGACGCTTCCTATTGTAAGCCCCTCCAAGTGCTGCCACTTGTTTAAAATCACATAGGTTATAAGGAACTAATGTAGGATTTGAACCCAAGGCCAGGGAATCCATACCTAGCCCTCTCTTGGCCACACCATTCAAGGACATAAAACTACCAAATCCCAAGCCTCTGATTTTAATCAGTTTGCAGTCTGCCAATCCTACCTGCCTCTCTGCCTCTATCCCCTCAAGTAGTGGTTTCTGGGGCACCCTCCCTGTTCTCTTCTTGCACTTTCCCTCCCTTTGGAGCCCAGGTGCTTGAAGACTGGGGAGCCAATCCAAACCACCTCCCTGAATTTCAAAGAAGGAAGTCCCTGCTTGGTCTCATTTGCATAAGCCTTTGAAAACCACCCAGGCCTGCTTCAGAGCTGGTCAGAAAGCTATTTCTCATCCCCTTCAAAGCAGACTCTAAATCCATTGCTGGCTGCCCTCCACCTTTCAATCAATCCAGCCTCTTCCCTCCTTTCTCCCACCTCTCTAAACTCACTCTGATGCTTCCCCTTTCTCTTTCCAGAAGGGGTGGAAAATTGGTTTTATGGATGGGATCCCACTGCCCTGGAGAATTCTGGGAAATCCCCCCTGAGGCTATAGTCCAGCCCTCTGGACAAGCTTGGAGTATGTTTCTCCTTCCTCACTACTGCTCAGCTGAGCCTTCTTCTTGACCTATTCTGGGGAGATGCTCAGGGCTAATGGAAGTCTTTCAACAAAGCTGGTCCCAATCCTCATCTTATAGATGAGGAAATAATAATAACAATGATGTTTTCTTTTTTCAGCTCCTTAAGTATAGTATCTCATCTATTGGGCTAAAAAGCCCTGGGTGAATCCAGTCCAGTCTCTGGGGACTCACAAGTCTGGGCCCAAATCCCTGACACTTGCAGTTAGAGGAACAGAGACTACCCCATACCAGCTGCATCATTCACTTCCTCACTAAATGAGGCAGTTGGACTACATTGCCTCTACAATCCCTTTTTGGTTCTAAATCTATGTCTTTATGAGCCACTGATCTGCCATGATATTTCTCCTTGTCAACATCAATCCCTCTACCTGAGACCTCAATCACTCATCATGTCTTCTGCCCATATTTGGTGTCTGACTATGTCTACTAACTCTTTCCTGGTTGTTTATGTTCAGGTTAGAGGGAAAGCATCATTTGGTCCTCCTCTTTCCTCAAGCTGCCAGCCTGTCACCTTCTCCCCTTTCTCTACTGAACTCCTAGGCAGACACGTCCACTCCCTTTGCCTCCCCTTCCTCACTCAACATTTCCTCAACTGCTCCTCGAAAGCTGCCTTCCTTCCCAACACTCTGCTCTTCCTGCTCATCCCATCTCAGCACCTCTATCCCACAGAAAATCCTTCCTAGGGTTTTCTTGGCAGTTCTGAACACTGCAGACCCAGTTCCTTCTCCCTGCCATGATTTCTGGCACTTGTCCCTCATGATTCTCCTCCTGCCTCTCTGGCTACTCTCTTTTCTCCCCCTCCATCATTCATTTGTTGCCTCCAGAGCCAGCCTGGGAACTGAGGATCGAGAAGGTTCATGAGCCTCCTTCTTGTCTTGCTCTGCATTGCTCACTAAATCTCATGGTTTCAAATATTGATTCTCTCACTCCAGCCTGAATTTCTGCCCTTAACTCCAGCCAGGCATGGAGCCAGCTGCATGCTGGACAGCTCCTCTCACATGTCCTGTGGGCACCTCAAACAGCCTGAAAACTGGATCTCTCATTTCCCACCTTGAACCCCAGTTCCAAACCTCCGATTTTCAAGGAGGCCATTGTCATCCTTCCAGCCCCTCTCTTTCCCTCCCTTACCCTTTCCCATTCTCAATTCCCTTTGTGCTACACATGCCTATTGAATCTTAGGTCTGAAGATGGAAGGCACCTCAGAACAATCTCATTTTATAGTGAGAGAAACTGAGGCAGAGCTTAAATGACTTGCCTAGGGTCATACAGCTAGGAAGTGTAGGAGATAAGATTTGAACTCAGGTCTTCCTGAATCCGTGTTCACTGCTCTCTCCACTGTGGTAAGCTGTGGACTCATAGTTTTCCCCCAGGGAAGGTAAATAAGTTTCCTGGGCTGGGTCGTTTCCCCTCAGCCTTTTTGTCCCTACATTGAGACTGGTACCTGGCCCAAATAGGTACTGGTGGACCTCTTAACTTTTCAAGGCTAGTCTCTCTCCACCCACCAGGCTTCTGTTCCCTGCCCATGACCCCCAGCCTACCACCAGCACTCCTTTCTGTCCTATCCCTTCTTTAGAGTCCTCCATAGCTGGCATTTTCTATTTCAGATCAGACAGTGTCCAAGTGGATTCATGTCTTCCTGCTGTTGATGTGGGAAATCAGTCAGGTGCACCTGAGTAGGGCCCCTTCCCTCCCTAAGAAACATCTGAGTTGTCCTGAAATTTGAACCCAGGGGGTCTAGATGGATACAGATCTCTTCCTCACCCCAGACTCAAGGCCTACAAGGTTGTGTCCCTTCCCTGTACTTTCCAAGAAAGCTTTGGACAAGATAATTTTGACCCCACTGCCCTGCCTATATTTGGGGGGCTCAATCCCCAGTGTGAAGGTTTAGGGGGCTGCTCTTACTTGCAGGTATCAGTCCTAGCTCCAGTGGGAGGGGCTTTTTGAGCTGCCTGTATTCCCTTGCTTGTTGTCCCTGGCTCCCGTCCTCCAGAAGTCCCTCCAGCTAAGCCCCATGGCCTTCCCTTCGACAAATAGCAGACTTGCCTAATTCCTCTAGATATCCCCTTAGTCCCAGCTGCAGGGCTTTGTGAATGGCTGGCCTTGGCTTCCCCCAAGTTCAGACCCCTCTGGCTGCTTTGATGGGGAAAGGAGGGACAGACTGGGGGAGCTGAGGGGAGGGACGAAGAGCCACCGGGAGGACAGCCTTGAGTGGTCTCTGTGTGCTCTGTCAGCTGTCAGCCTGGCTCTATGGGCTGCAGGGAGAGGCCCTGGATGTTCAAGGCCACAGGCAGAAGCCCTGACTCTATGGCCTGCAGGGAGAGGCCCTGGATGTCCCAGGCTATGAAGCACCTTGACACCTTCCAGCCTGTAGAGTCCCCAGACTCCAGGAAGGATTATCACTGAGGCGTCAGCCAGGAACATGGAGAGTGAGGAGGGGGAGCCTAGAGTCACATTCTAAAGGGTGTCAAAGGGCCTCAAGAACTCAAAACTCCAGTATCCCAGCTCCCAGAAGACAGAACAGCTACTAGTACCGAGCCAGACACCAGAAAACCAGGAATTAAGCCCCAGCCCAGCTGCAGTCCTACCCACTCTAGAAGGGCCTCAGTTTCCCTATCTATAATTGAGAGGGTGGGACAGTGGAAAGAATGATGCATGGGGGTGCTGAGATATCCAGACAATTCTTTGCTCTTTCTTGTACTTGGGCAGATTATTTCACCCCGACTTCAGAGGCTCATAGATTTAGAAGGGGCAAAGACTTCAGAGGCCTTCTAGTACAGTCTCTGCATTTTAGAAATGAGGAAACTGAGTCACATAGGAGGTGAAAAGGTACAGGATCTAAATTGATTCTCTTATTTGGGGATTGGAATTGATGGCTTTTGAGATTCCTGCCAGCTCTAAAGTCACAAACCCAGGATTAGGTGATCCTGAGGAGTCTGGCCCCTTAATTCAGTATCCCCACTTTACAGATGAGGAGACCGAGGTCCAGGGAGGCAAGCTGACCTTGACTGAAGGTCACCCAGGGAATAAGGAGAGGCCTTTCCTGCTTCCTAATCCAGGCCTCCTTCCAATGCTCCAGTGTTAAAATTGCAGGCTCCTGTGACGTGCTGACCTCTCCGGCTGGACAATGGGAAGCTCTCCAAGGATTATGAAAGGTTCTCAGTACAACCGGGAGAGCTGCCAGGCCCACTCCAGGAACAGGAATGCAACCCAGCCCTTTCATGATCTGGCTCTGTGGTAAGCAAGAGGAAAGAGTCCCAGATTTGAGAGTCGGGGTTAGAGGATCTGAGTTCAAATCTCAATTTCACCACTTGTATGACCTTGAGCAAGTAAGGGGGGACTCAGTTTCCTCATCTGTAAAGTTGGGGCAGCCGGCCTCTGTAGGGTCCCTTCTGGCCGCACTTATTATTTTGTGACCATCAGCATCCTCCTGTCTCATTTGGGAGGTACCTGAGAGATCTAAGTTGCCATTTCTCATATGACAGATGGAAAGAGTGGGACAGAGGGGGATCAGGGGATGTGGCGTCATTGATTTGGGGAGCTTTCAGGTGAGGAAGGTCCTTATATGCAAGCAAGTCAGCACCTTCTCTTCAACTATTTTTGTGTGGTCATTTTTACTTGTACCCCATTCTTCATGATCCCTTGTGGGGTTTCCTTGGCAGAGATACTGAAGTGGTTTGCATTTCCTTCTCCAGCTCATTTTACAGATGGGGAAACTGAGGCAGACAGGGGCAAGTGACTTGCCCAGTATCACCCAGCTAGAAATTTTCTGAGGCTGATTTTTTAAACTCTGGAAGTTGGCACTTCCCGACTCCAGGCCTGGCACTCTGACCATTGTACCACCTAGCTGCCCTTAGACTTAAGAGTCTTAGAAAGAAAGAAAGAAATTGGCCTTGCTTGCTTGTTCACATAACCAGGATGGGTCAGAGGAGAGACTTCCTGGCTTGGAGGCCAGGCTGTATTTAGAGAGCACTTTGAAGTTTGCCAAGGGAATCACATGTGCCCTCTCATTTGTTCCTCACAACTCTGAAGCAAGCACGACCCCTCCTCCCCAATCCAATGCCCCCTGACAGTGCTCAAGGACTGAATTTCTGCAAATCCACCTCTTCTGTTCACCTGGGCCCTCCCATCTCCCTGAAGAAGAGAGCCAGGAGCTGAGAGTAGCCCATCCCAACAGAGGGAGGGAGGGCTGGGGTGGGAGTGGGCAGAGAGTCTCAGAGATCGGGCCTGGACTTTGCCTCCCTCCCCTCACCATCCTTCATAAACCAGCCCAGTGGAGAATGGGAGCAAGACAAATGATCCCCAGCAACCTCAGCTCAGCATGAAAAACAAACAGCAACAATCAAAACGGATGGATCCCTTTCAGCCTCTGCTTTCAATCACTCTGGCTGGTTGAGTTAAAAACTAATGTTTTGATTCTTCCTCTCTCCATCTTGGAAGGATTCCCATTTGGAGGGCTCAGTGTCTCCAGGATCTGGGAAACCCTCTTCTCTCCAAAGGGACCCTCCTGGGTCTGGCTCCTGGGCCCCCCCACACTTACTATAATTAGCAGGATGAAGTAGATGAAGTTGTAGAAGGAGTGGGCATCCATGACATAGTACATGATTTCAACCCAACCTTCCAGGGTGATCACCTGTGGAGGACAGAGAAGAGGGAAAGAGAGAAAGGAGGTCAGCTGGTTGAGTCTTGTGCCTAGAGCTTCTTCCATCCCTAATGGGGGAGGCTGGCCCCTCCAGGAAGCCTGATGAGAGACCCTCTCCAGACTGTTACTTTGGGGAGCTTCCCAGGGCGAGCCAGCCCATCACCTGGAATATGACGATCCAGGCGTAGCCAATGTTGTCAAAGTTGATGGCGCCCTTGTGGGGGTTGACGTTGCCCGTACGGCACACGTTGTAATAGCGGTTCCAGTTGACGCACATGCCGCTGATGTTGAAGTCCTGTTGGGCTGTGCTGTAGAAGGCGAAGTCATCTTTACTCAGGCAGCACTCCCGGCCCTGCTCCTTGAGCGGGGGAATCTCGTGGCAGCCCATGATGCCGTTATCGCCCGACAGTGAGCAGATGAACGGCATCTCATCATCCTCTTCTGGCTGGTAGTAGGGAGGGAGGGCAACATCTCCTTGTCTGACAAAGCAAGAGGGAGAAGGGGGGGCTCATCTCTGCGCTGATGCTCAACTAGGAACCCAGAAGGGAGAACAAGACCAGCATCCTCTGCCCACCCACAATCCCCATAGAGAATTGGGAGCATTCTCATAAGGGCAAGACCCTAGAGGAAGCCCATTCATTTGTTCTTTTCCTTGCCCATTTATTTCTTCATTTTATCATTCATTCATCATTTTCTTGCTAATTCATCCAACCTTCCATTCAGTCACTGCTTCACTAATACATTAATTATCTTTTTTTAATTAAAACTTTTTATTTACAAAACATATGCATGGGTAATTTTCTAACACTGACCCTTGCAAAACCTTTTGTTCCAAATTTTCCCCTCCTCTCCCCCACCCCTTCCCCTGGATGGCAGGTAGTCCAACACCTGTTAAATATGTTAAAATATATGATATATCCAATATATGTAATACATTAATTATCAAACAAAGCTTTAAGAGTGCTGGGTGCAGAGCACTATGCTAGGTGTTGAGGAGATACCAAGTTTGGGGGCTCTGCCCCCTTGGAGCTCCTAGGCTGGGACAGGAGGGGGCTAGATACAGATGCAGGTCATGATGATATCTGATATTCTAGACATGTTTCAGAGCATGTAAAGAGCCGCAGCATGAGGGCTACCTCCCTTATCCAAAGTTCCCGCTAATCTCTCTTTTTTTAAATTGTGTGCCCAGGAACCCATAAAGCTTAGCCAATGTCAAGGGAGTTTATTGTTGTGATCAAATAAAACTTAAAGTTAATTTTATCTCTTGTGTCTATTTTTTGTGGACCAGATCTGTGATGAGATCCATGGAGGGAGCTCCTGGTGTGGATAATCCCTCCAGTTGTTTCCTACAGTCCCGGCTACATCAGGACTTCTTATTCCGGGGGCAGTGAACATATTTATTTGTATTTCATAACTGTGTTTCAATAGAATGGTTTCCCCCTTAATAATCCTGTGTATTTTATGCATTCAGGAACGATTCTGAGAAGGGGTGGGTGTTTTACCAGATTGTCAAGGGGGTCCATGGCCAAGTCCCAGTCTTAGATTAAATGATTCAACCAGGGTCTTCCTTCATATCAGTAGATATCAGAAGGAGAACTTGCAGCCACATTTTCTTGACTACAAAACCAGTTTTCTCCCCAGTACGCCATACTGTCTTTTGGATGCTATTATCAATTCCCACAGATGCACACATTTCAGTTCTCTCAGATATAGATTAATTCTTTCCATAGTAGCAATTAATATAAAATAATAAATGCAAGCTAAGGAGCAGTAATGTCTCCTTCCCTGGCCAAAGTCAGAGTTAGGATATCAGCATCAAGCCAGCTACTTCTACCCACTACACCAAACAGCCTCTCATACAATAACACACATGTACATATGTGTATATACATATACATATATATATGTAAAATGCACATGAATCAGGTGGCAGGAGCAGTGGGGAGAGTGTTGGATATGGAGTCCTGGGTAGTTATTAGCTGTATAACTCTGGAAAAATCACTTCACCTTCATCTTCCTCAGTTTCCTCATCTGTAAAATGGAGATAACTATAGCCCCTTCCTTCCAAGAGATGTGGTAAGGATCCAATCCAATCAATGACTATTTATATATCACCTACTATGTGCCAGGCACATATGATCCCCATAACAACCCTGGGAAGCAGATTCTATTATTATCCCTATTTTCTCAGGGGTCTGGGGAAAAGAAGACATAATCTGTTTCCAGGAGATGGCAGTGAGAATGGGAGCCCGCCAGAGTGGGGCCACAGACTGCAGGTGGGCAGAGGTGTCCCTGAGCGGAGCTCCCCTTTTGCTGGCTTCCCCTGAGGGGAAGAGGAGCCAAGCTCCTCTCTGGGCCTCTGCCCACCTGCCTGCCACACATGCACATGTGCGTGCACACACACACACACACACACACAGAATCATACACAGAGAGGCCCACATACATGTGTGCACACAGACATTTGCATTCATACATACATGAACATGAGCACACATGCACACATAGATGCAAGCAGAAGCTCACAGAGCATAGTGCACATATAATACACTCACACACTCATATACACACAGATGCACACACATACATGCACATAGACACACACTCAGATTCATACACATAAATGCACACAAGACACACTTGTGCATAGACATATGAATATGTACACAATACATGCACATGTACTACACACAGATACACACACAAACACAAACATACACACAGATATGTGCACATATGCGTGCACACACACACACACACACACACACACACACCCTGCTGCCTCTTGTTCTCCCAACCCTGGCAGTCTCCTCCAGAGATCCCTGGGGGTCTCCTCCTCCCCTCACCTCGCTCTGCCATTCAGCCCTCCATCCTCCCTCCCCAGGACCTCTTTCCAGCTCTTGGGCTCCCAGAATCTAGACTGGTCAGTGCCTGGGGAAAGATACTTGTCAAGATCACTCTGCTCTGGCCTTTCCCAAGAAGAGAAAGAATTGACTTAGCAGGGGTTACAGGAAATAAGTGAGAACAAACAGAGGCTCTAGTCACTTGGGCTTTATCAGAGGAGCCAGGTAGTCCTGGGGCTACATTAGCAGAAAATTAGAGCCCTAGCTCTAGACTCAGAAAACCTGGGATCAAAATCTACCTCGGTGTGAGTTTTGGGCAAGTCATTTGATTGCTCTATTCCTCAGTTTCCTCATCTGTAAGGATTACATGGCTTCTGAGCTCACTCCATCTCTGAACCACTGTGATCCCATGAAATGAGGATCCCTACTGCCCTTTACCCTGAGCAGGCCATGCCTACCTTGCTATGCCAATTTAATTTTATGAGAAAAGTAAAAATCATTAACATATATTTTAACATGTATAACATAAATGGATTGCTTGCCATGGGGGGGGGAGGGAAAGGATAGGAAAATCTAAAACACAAGGCTATGCAAGGGTCAAGGATGAAAATTTATCCATACATATGTTTTGAAAATAAAAATCTTTTAAAAAAATTTTAATTAAAAAAAGAAAAGTGAAAATCATTATTATTCTTTGATTCTGATCTCACAACTAAACTTGTCTCCCAATGAGATTAGAGAGAAAGAAAGGATCTATACCTACCAAAATAATAATGAAAATTCTCTTTGTGGTGGTAGGGCTCTGGAAAGAAAGTAGCTGCACAAATTGTGATTTCTGAATATAGAGGAATATGATTGTGCCCTAAGAAATGATGACTATGAAGATTTCTGAGAAGTATGGGAAGATCTGATGAACTGATTCAGGACGAAGAAAAGGATTCACATAGTAACTACAGTAATATCAACAAAAAGCAACCCTAAAAGACAGGAGAATTTGGATTAAAGGCAAAAAACAATCTTGGTTCTAGAGGAACAATAATGAAACACTCTTCCTCTTGGTAGGATGGTGAATTATATTTGTGACATACTGCATACATTGTCAGATAGGGAACACTGGGCCAAATGGTCTATGAATTTGCACTGTGACTCTAAGTTACCATTTATATTCTACCACCATGGTGGTCGGAGCTGTCAGGCTTCTAATTATGGGTCACTCTATTGAGGGCTGCATCCTTGGACCCCCTCATTTTTCTCTGTAAGCCACGCTGATCTAATTGTTATCCCTCACACGTGTTTCTCTGATGCCTTTGAGCTTTCTGACACACACTGCTGAAAACATCTGGAAGCCGTGTTCAGCTCCAGTTCATTGATGAGACAGAGCACATGCCAAAGAGGAGGGAGGCAGAGATGGCAGGCTTATCAAATTTTTAGGTGACATGAAGCTGTCAGGGACAGACAAACATTCAGTGACAGAATCCTGATCTAAAAAGATCTTGACAGCCTAGAACAATGGCCATATCTATTAATAAAAAAAAAAAAACACAGTGCGGATGATTGTAAAGGCTTCTGCTTGGGTTATGAAAAAACCCAACAACGCTGCCAGAACAAGAGAAAGGAGATGTGACAAGGCACCAGTTCATATAAAGAAGACCTCGGAGTGCAAGCTGACTGCAAACTCAATAGGTATCAATGATGCAACAGGACTGCCAAGACCACTAATATAGACGGAGGTCACTTTGACAAAACCGGCACGTCCAGAACAAAGTGGGCTGAAAATCTACTAAGCTCCTCCTTGGTCAGACCACATCTGGAGCACAGAACTGTGTTCCATTTTAGGTGCCATGTTTGCGAAATCCAGAAAGCAATTAGAGAAATGCATCCAGGCCACTAGGTGGCACCACAGTGGATAGAGCATTGAGCTTGTTGGCAGGGCAACCTGAGTTCAAATCTCACCTAAGACACTTACTGGCTGTGTGACTCTAGGCAGTCACCTCACCTCTTTCTGCCTCAGTTTATTCAAATGAAAAATGGGAATAATAACAGCATCTACACCCCATGGTTGCTGTGGAGAGCAAATGAGGTGGTATTTGCAAAGTGCTTAACACAGTGTACGTAGTAGGTTCTATATAAATTCTTGTTCTCTATCTATGGATTCTGAGTGATGGAGGCAGGGGCAGGGGGAGACTTTGAAAGTAGCAGCCAATTCCTTCCCCAATCCCCAGATGTCAGGAAATATGGGGAAAGGAGCAGTCATCCTTAGAGGGGCAGCCAAGAGTTATCATGTCTTCACAAAGAAGCCAGCCTCAGTGGGTACCACTGCATGCAAGGATCTTAAGTGAAAGAAATCTAGGATCACAGATTTAGAGCTGGAATGCACTCCAGAGGCCATTTTGTAGATGAGATCTAGGGAGATCAAAGTACTTGTCCAAGATCAGACAGGTAATAAGTGGAAGAACCAGATTTGAATTCAGAACTTATTACTCTCCATCTATCTTTTCATTGCACTGCAATAGAGTACTTCAATAGAAATACTTCAGAGTATGTAGTGAAAGGGAGGGCAGAGGGGATAGATTTGAGTTTAATATGGGGAAGGGGATACTGGTGGTCAGCATAGTCATCAGTGGCCTGGGCCACTGACCAAATCCAGCAGATCTCATACTGACTCTTGAGGATTAAATGAGATAATATTTGTAAAGTGTTCAGTACTTGACACATAGTAGGTACTTAATAAATACTTGTTTCATTCCTTCCTTTTCTTCCTTATTTCCTTCCTCCCTCCTTTCCTTCTTTTCCTTCCTTCCTCCCCCTTCCCTTTCTTTTCCTTCCTTCTTTCTTTCCTTCCTCCCTCCCTGCCTTTCCTTTCTTCCTTGCTTTTTTCCTTCTTTTCTTCTTTCCTTCGGGCTCCTTATGGACAGAGGCCTCAAGCAAAGCAGCTCATGCTTGGGCCATCTATAGTATAAGCATTTGCTTATTTCTCTGTGTGTGTATACACATTTACACATATATGTGTGTATCTATACTCCAGGGGCCTAGCATAGTACTCTACACACAGTACAGAGTAATAACAGTACTTAACAAATGTTGACTTGAATTTGGCTTTTATTCTTATTAGATTTTTAGCTCTGCAAAATCGGGAACCATCTTTTCTAAATTTTGTACTTCCCTTAGTCAAGTAAACTGTTCTGCACAGAGAAGGTAATTAGTAAGCATTTTTTGGGTTGTTTTTGATTTACAATCACTCTAGGTTCCTGACTCCTTGAGGGGAAGTCAATGCCTGAGTGGGAGAGGCAACCTTCCAACCCTTCAAATCGTCTAATGAGATATTGCCAGGTCTGGAACACAGTTGGTGCTCTATAAATGCTTCTCATTCCCTCCCTCCCTCTTACTCACATGGTGAAGTTGTCCTCCAGGAAGCAGCGGTTCCGAAGCAGGCCGGCCCACAGCTGCACACCGATTATTCCAAAGATGAAGAAGACAAAGAAACACAATAGCAGTACATTGCCCAACATGGGCAGGGTGTCCAGCAGCAGGTTCACAAGGATGCGCATACCTGTGGAAGAAAGGGTGGAGGTGAGTGCAGGAAGAAGGAAGGGAAAAGGAAAGGAAGAAAAAGAGGGAGAGAAGAAGTAAGGAAAGATTACATCAATAGGAGAGTGAAAGCAGATGGAAACAAGCTCAAGGTAGAGGAATAAGAAATGATGTCTTCTTCTGTCATCATCTCTCACAACTCCCCAGTTCTCCTCCTTGAGAAGCTTCAGTTCAGAGGGTCTTCTCTCTTCCCTCCCTCTCTCCCCCTCCTGAAAACCCCAGTGAGGGTGATAGAGAAATCTCTGAACTCACGCAGCATTTCAGCCAAACCTCTTACTTCCAGCCCCAGGTCAAAGGTGGACGACTCAGAAGGCCAGATTTGGCAGAATGCTCCATTTTTACACCACACCCCCTTATTCAAGCAAGGTGGGAACAAGTCACTGGCTTCTCCCTTATCACCTGAAATCACAAGGCTGGAAGGAACCAAGCCTAGTCTAACCCTCTACCTACTGAGAAACTGAAATCCAGAGAAGGGTTAATGACTTAGCCATTTAAATGGTTATGGGTCATAAAGCTGGGCAGAACCTTGGAGACCACCTCGTTCAATCTTCTCTTTTTACAGATGAGGAAACTGAGGCCCGGAGAAGTGAACCCATTTGCCCATGGTCATATAAGTAGTAAGTAGCAGAATTGGGATGGGAATTAAGAGCCATATCAGCCCAGTTATTTAGGATCATAAGGTCATAAATGGCAAGATCACAGATTCAAAACTGGAAGAAAGCTTATTCTCCCTTAAATTCTCTCATTTTACAGAGGGGGAAACTGAGGCCAGGAGAAGTCTTGACTTAAGTTCCCTGAGGTCCAGATTGTCTGTTTTTTGTGTTTCCAAGGACACCTAGCACAATGCTTCTCACATTGTCATGCTTTTGCATTCATTGATTCATAAGGTCATAGATTTAGAGACAGACTTTAGAGATCATTGAGATTTCCCTCATTTTATACGTAAAATCACCAAGGCCCAGAGGAGTTTGTGATGAGCCTAACAGCCCTCAGAGAT
>JAJPUD010026547.1:0-16388 GCA_023553655.1 Myrmecobius fasciatus
TTTTTTTGCTTCAGAATCAGTCTAGAGGCTTCATATTTTGTTGGTTTGAGGGGAGGTTAGAGGAGGTTACAGAGAATCCTGTCTGATCTCCGCCACCCTGGCTCCACCCCCGGAAGGAAGACTCCCCCTTTGTTTCTTTTTGTATATAGTACCCTTTATCAAGATGTCCTTTCCTTCCTTATCTCTTTTAATTAGATCTATTTTTTCCTTTTTTTTTCTGAAAGCATAATTGCTACCCTTGTTTTTTTTTTATTTGAACTGAAGCATAATAAATTCTGTTCCAGCCTTTTACTTTTACTCTATATGTGTGTCTCTCTGTCAAATGTTTCTTGTAATCAACATAATATAGAATTCTGTTTTTAATCTACTATACTATTCACTTTCCCCCTTTTCCCTTAAGTAGTGCTTTTTTAAGCCTACCTCACCCACTAACATATATTCTATTACTCTTCTCCCTTCTCTTAGCTTTTTTTTGCCAGTGTTTCTTCCTTTCTATTCAGCCTCTTACTTTTCTTTCCTCTTTTCCCTCTTACTTCTTTATAGGGTTAGATAAATTTTTATATCCAATTGAATGATTAAGTTATTTCCTCTTAAGCCAAAACTAATGAATTCAAGCATCAGGCAATACTCATTCTCCTCCCCTTTCCCTGCATTGGTATAGGTCTTTTGGCCTCTTCATGTGATCTAATTTTTTCCATTATACTTCCCTTTTCCTTTTCTTCTAGGTTAGAACTGTTATCATTCCTTAATGTCTTTTTCTTTGATATCATCCACATCAGAGTCCATTCACAACTATACCCTCTGTCCAAATGATGTCCTTCTCTGTCCTTCACTCTCCCCCAGTAACAGATATAGTTCTCAAGGGATATAGATGTCATTGTCTCATCTAGAGATGGAAACACTTCAATTTTTAAATGATATATATTTTCTGCCTCTTTACCATTCTATGCTTCTCTTGAATTCTGTGTTTGTAGATTAAAATTTCTGTTTAGTTCTAATTTTTTCAGTAGATATGATTGAAACTCATTTATTTCATTGAAGATCCATTGCCTCCCCAAAAGATGATGCTCACTCTTGCTGAGTGGTTAATTCTTTGTTGTAACCACAGGATCTTTCACTTCCAGAATATGATATTCAAGGCCCTCTGATCCTTTATTGTAGAAGCTGACAGATTCTGGATAACCTTGACTGCTGCTTTTTGATATTTGAATTGTTTGGTCTGGCAGTTTGAAGTATTTTTTCCTTGAGATTGCAGTTCTAGAGTTTTGCAACAATGTTCCTTAGGATTTTCCTTGTAAAATCTCTTTCCAAAGGTGATTCATGGATTCTTTCTATGAGAATTCCCCTCTCTGTTTTTAGAATATTGGGGAAGTTTTCCTTGATGATCTCTTGAACTGTGTCTCCAGGTTCTTTTTTTGTTCATTGACCTTCAGGTAAACCAATAATTTTAAAATTGTCTCTTCTGGATCTATTTTCTAGATTGGCTGTTTTGCTAATGAGATATTTTATATTTTCTTTGATTTTTTCATTCTTTTTTAGCTTACTTTACTGATTCTTCATGTTTCATATAGTCATTAGCTTTCATCTACCTCATTCTAAGTTTTTAATGTGTAATTTCCTTCAGTTAGTTTTTGTATCTTTTTTTTCCATTTGATTAATTCTATTTTTGAAGGTGTTGCATTCTTCAGTGATTGTTTTTTGCATTTGGCCAATTGTATTTTTTAAGAAACTACCTTACTTTTCCAAGCTGTTGACTCTCTCTTGCATACCTCTCATTCTCATTTCTTTTCTCATTTTTTCTTCCATTTTTTTTTTGCTGAGGCAATTGGGGTTAAGTAACTTGCCCAAGGTCACACAGCTAGGACATGTTAAGTGTCTGAGACCAGATTTGAACTCAGTTCTTCCTAACTTCAGGGCAGGTGCTCTATCCATTATGCCATCTAGCTGCCACTCTTATTTGCTTTTTAAAGTCTTTTATGAGCACTTCCAAGATGCTTCTTTGAGCTTGAGATCGATCCATTTCAATCCTTGAGATTTACTCTGTGGATATTATATCCTCCTCTGAGTTGGTGTTTTGGTCTTCCCTATTATCACAGTAACTTTCTATGGTCAAGGTTCTTTTATGTTTCTTGCTCACTTTCTTTCCTTTTCTTTTTGCATTTTTTTTAACTTTTATGGTCCAACTCTGTTCTTGGCATAAAGGGGAAGCTGTCCCCAGCTTCCTGTGCAGCTTGGAGTCTCGGCTTTCAGCACAGTTCCCCCTTGTATTTGCAGGGAGTAGTTTTGCCTGCTCTGTTCAGGAAACAGCCTGATTTCCCAGTTTGCCTTCTGAGTTGGAACAGGAGGGTGCCTCACTGATCTCCTATATTGAACCAGGACTGAGCATTTCACTTGCTGATTTGCTGTAATTAAAACTTTCTCACTGGCTTTTCCAAAGTCTGTCTGAGGTGGGCTGAACACCCTTTTCACCCCAGTAAGACAGACCTTTCTTGAAGTTTTTTCCATTCTAAGTGAATTGGAGAGTGCTTTCATTCCATCAGACTCTGTTCAGAGGTTTGCTTTCATGTGCTTTTGGAGGGAAATTAGGAGAGCTCAAGCAGCTTCCTGGTTTCAATCTGCCATCCTGGCTCCACTCGTGGATGTCAGGTATGTAGATTAATGGGAATGGCTAAAAAAAACAGGCAAAAGGCAAAGGAAAGGAAAATGGAGTGGTCTTTGGAGGGAGGAGTACATGAAGTAATAGCAAGGAAAGGTAGCCCATAGAAGTAAAGAAGAGGAGTCCTCAGTGATAGAAAATAAAACATATATATATATATATATATAGTATTGATGATCAGAGTAGAATTTATAAATACACATATATACACAATGCATATATATATCAATATCTATAATCATAGACACATACATGTATGTATATACATAAGGTCATAATATTTATTTAAACTCTGTTTTTCTCAAAGTGAATAACATCATTCTTCATGTGTTCAAGTCTTTCCATCTTTTTCTAAACCAATCAACTCATCATTTCCTGTACTAAAGCACCATTCTAACTTTACTATCTAGTTATTTTAATTAGACTAAAACAATATTAGTTAATGTGGATGACATTTAGTAGAGTTTTCCTATTTTTCTCTTTTGATTAAATCTGTTTTAGTTTTAACTTTGTCTAAGATCAGTGATTCCCATTTCTGCTTTTTTTTCTAATAAATTCCTTCTGTTGTTCCTTGATATCTATTGTTTTATTTTGTTGTTAATATATATTTCAGTACAACTGCATCAGATGGGAGACAATGAGAAAGAGAAAGAAGAAAAATCTTAAAGAGATCCTTTTGACTTTGTATTTCTAAGTAAAAATTGTTTTCCTTTTTTCTTTTAAGGACATTATTGAAAAATTTGTACCATCATACAGTGTGATCTCTACATTTATGCCTATCTTAGTTTGACTAGGGAAGGCAAAACTCTGATTTAATGTAAAGAGTTGACACAGAAATATTAAGTTAAACTGACTTCATGGCTATTTTCACAGCTTTGAGAGACATCATAATTAAATAGAAATAAGACTGGGTTTAGAATACATGTCCCAAAGCTGCCATTTACTAATGTGTCCTTGCATTCTTCTAAACTCAGTTTCTTCATCTATGAAATGAAGGAGGGGAAGGAGTAAGAATAAATTTTCTTTAAGATCTTGCCCATAGTTCTATCATTTTGCAGTCTATGCAGCACCGAATTTCTAAAATTTTAATGTCTGCTTCTTCTTATATAATTGTTCAGTTTTTTCAGTTGTGTCCAAGTCGTTGTGACACTATTTAAGGTTTTCTTAACAAAAATTCTATAGCACTTTGCTATTTTCTTCTCATTTAACAGATGAGAAAAATGAGGCAAACAGGATTAATTGACTTGCCTAGGATCACACAACTAGTAGGTATCTGAGACCAGATATAAACTCAGGAAAATAAGTCTTCCTGACTTCAGTACTGGCACTTTATCCAATGCAACATTAGCTGCCACATGAGAATATATTTGTTTACTTGTGAGAAATATGAAATTATATCAATCACTCAGAAAACAGGAAACCTAAACAAGAACCACATTGATGAATAAATTCAAATTAGTAGTTTTAGAGACCAGACCAGGAAATTCAACAATAGACGAGTTCATATTCAGTGCCATCTTTGGAAGGCAGACTGTACTGAGTCAATTTGAAAGAGAGGACCATGGCCAGCACATGTACACAGTTCAGTTCAATATAGAATTGCTATTTTACACTCCTACAATAACAAAGACAGGAATATAATAGAGGGAACAATTAAATACAGAGGACAATTTTTAAAAAAAATAATGATTTGTTTGTATGTATTTTCATCTTGTGACCAAAGATATGATTCTAATTTATAATTAAAGAATAAACTCAAACCTAACACTGAAATGTCTGGCTACATTTTATGATTCTTAAAAAGCAGTACTAATCCTTTGGCACAAAAACTTCAATAAATGGATGTTAGCATTAAGCTATCACTTATTTACTTTTTTCCCCTAAAATCTGTTTGAATCATGTTACTTAGAATACTTTCAAAAACAAAACTGAGTGTGAACTTTGAGTGATACCCAAAAATTACCAACATTTCCACTTTCAGGTTGTAATTTCCAGATACAAGAAATATTTCTGTGGCCCCTAGTAACAATAAAGTGGCACTATAAAACCCTCTTGAGCTTTATCATCCTATATTTGAGCGGAAACAAAGGAAAGAAAAGATAAATTTCATGACTCTCATTGGATAAAGAAGGATAATTCAGCTTTTAACTATGTTTCCAAAAAGTCACTAAATATCAAGCTCGACTTCATAGAAAAGAACAATTAGCTTCTTAAATTGGAGAGTATCATCTTAAGGAATCAGCAATTAAAAAGAGGGCAACAGAAACATTGCTTTGCCATCCATCCATTATTGCCCCCAGGCATGTTGATCAACTTTATATTCCTTTTATGTGTCCATAAATCATCTTGTGAAATTAAAACAGTGTGGCTGACATGAATATCACCCACTTCACAAATGAAGGACAAGGAGAAGTAAAAACTTCATGCAAAGGCATAAAGATATAATAAAAAAATTCTGCACAATTATTATCTCTGCTTTACCACAAAAGTGAGATTACTCTCTTGGTGGATGTCACTAAAATGAAGCTTTAAAACGGAGGTGCTGAGCTGTAAATTACATTTCTGAATCAATTACAGTTCTATCAGAAAGGCTATAAATAACATGCAAAATGACCAGATGTGTATTTTTTTTTTGGTTACACTTGAACATTTGGCGCCTTTAAAACATTTAAGTGAGGAACTTGGGTTAAGCAATGAATTTCACAGATCCATCTGACAAGACAGAAAAAATGGGAAATAGAATTATAATGACCTCGCCTCAAGGAGACTTCCCAAGACAAGGTCATCTCAAGAATTAGTCACATCATAAGCTTCCCTTAATTTTCTTTAAAGTTATTTGGAAACAGCCCTTGGAACCCCCATGGTTTCAAATTCTCTAGAATTTTTTTATGAAATTAGGCATAGTAGATACTTTTAAGCTCATGAGCAAACTATGATTCACTGATCAACCTTTATTTGCTTACTTTTCAATTTAATTTATTTTGTCAATTTCTTACAAAATCTAAATGAGATGGTGTTCAATGGTTTACAACAAAAGGCAAAATAGTTGTAATATTAAGTTACTAGAATTTTCCAACCAGAAAGAATGAAGCTACTATGAACAAAGAAACATAGAAAGTAATTCATTTCATCAGCAAGGCACAGAAATTGGGGCCTTGTTCCTGACCTAAGAGTTCTAGTCTTGATCTAGAGCCAGTCACAAAGATTTTTTTCCTCTTCAATGCAAGTTTTTCTTTTTTAATCTTATACATGTCAGTGAGTGTTAAAATTGAAATCTATCAGCAATAGGTCCCAAGAGGAAAATATGCTTCTCCACTTATAGGAAGATAATATTTGTCTCTGGAAGGTACGTACAGCACTCATGTGAGCTACTCTTGTGCTACACTAAAGAATGTATCATACCTTCCCAGAGTAAAACTCTCTGCTTACATCTGAAGCAAAGAAATAATAGAAGGAGTTCTCAAATTATAAATTGTTAATGTGACTGATTATTTAAGTGAGTCAAAAAAATCAGTTTATTAAAAGTGGAAGTGTGAGCAAAATCCCCCAAAGTCCTTAAATACTCGGCTTCAAGTTTTACTTGTCCTTTCTGTTTAGAAAGTAATTTTTGTGTGTGTTTCTTTTCATTACAATGCCTAGGATAAGAATAGTGTCAAGTTTCTGCTTTGATGTGCAATTGACAAATCCCATCATCCACAATTCCATTATTTACAAATTTGAAACTTTTCTTGTTTGTTGAGGACTAAATATTTCTTCCCTCCTACCCCAATGACAGATTGATAGACAGAATTCAGACAATGCTCAGACATTCTCACACAGAGAAAAAATGCTTAGCATACATTTATATATATATACATTTATATATACATATATACATATATATAAGTCATAAAAATTCAGTCAAAGAAAGAAAAGTCCCCACAACTTCAGTAGAGTACAGAAGAAAATTGATGGGGTCAGTTCTCTTCATATATAAACAGATAAAATTCAGTAAATAGAGAAGAAAAGTAAAGTACCCTAGAAATAAAAGATTCAATAAAAATCACACAAAATTTATAGAGAGAGTTGGAAACAGCACAGGTAAAACAAAGGAATACATATTTAAATAAATATTTTTAAATGTGGTTCATTTGACTGGAAGACAAAACAATTATCCATATAATTTGAATTTATTTAACTACATAGCCTGCATTTTATGAATAATAAATGCTAGAATAACTTCCCATATAATTAATTTCTATTCTTTTTAAAAAGTGCTCCTTTCCAAAAATTAAAAATAAAAGAAGTAAAACAATGAGATTATTCTTTCTAAATGTGTGGGACTATCTACATCTACAAAGAGAAATGGAGAAATGGAAAAGTTGGTTTTAGACAATTTTATAAAGTACATTTTGCTGTAAATCAAAAAGAAATTGACAAAAGGAGACTTTTAAAAGTGACAAAAGTGAATTAGTTCTTAATATATTTTGTTTATGGGCAGAAATATCTCTTTCATTTATTTTTCAGAGTTATAAGAACTCAGCTTTATCTGTAAATAATGGAGCCTGTGTGTGACCTTGTAATTTAGATATGATCTTCAATCTCCTTTTGGTTCTCTCATTTAAACTACATTCAGAATTTAGGCATATAAGTGGTTTTCTGAATGTAGTCAAATATTATCAATACTGTCAACATTGTTTAATATTTATTGAATTCTCAATACTGAGAAAACTATCAACATGGGAGGACATAACAATTGAGTGATGTCTCTTTTAGGCTGAGGAGAAGCCATCTACCATATTTCATTCTGTTATTTGTTGCAATAGTAAAAGTAAATGAAAGTATATAAAGATCCCCACAGCACTGTATATTAGAGATAGCTTTGTATTTCAGAAAGCTGTAATTCTTTAATAAATAAGTAGGAAGATAAAGTGATTATAACAGCTTGTGGATACATAAATAGTAAAATTTACATTGCTTATGAACAAAAAAAGAGGATTGAAGGATCCAGACACTTTGGAAGCCTTCTGCACTTATTTGCTAATCAGTTGGTAACATAGTTTACCTTGGGATATGGTCAAGTGTTGCATCATGAACAAGGAAGTTATTCTTCCATTTTTTTCTACTATGAATGATTTTCTTCAAATAATATTGGACTCTAATTTGTTTTCTTAATTAATGAAGGATTTGGAGAAAGTAGAGAAGATTCAGACATAAAGGCACCAGAAAAAGAGAAGAAAAAGGGGAGACTTAATTAATGAGCACTGAGTATCACCTATATTATCAGTCTCTTTCATACCTTTAGAAATTTAGCACTCAGCAAGATTCTTGGCATAAAGTAGCTGCTTAACAAATGTTTTGTTTAGAGTTTATCTTATTTGATGGGAAAGTTGAAGGACTTCATTCATAATGAAACACTAGAGTTGGGCAAGAAGGAAAATATAATATTAAATTTAGTAGGGTAAAAATTAATAATATTTATTAAGGACAGAAAGTAAGAATGTCCTTCCATCTTTTTCTTCCTTTTATCTCTTATCTAGCTCACGATGATCAGAACCCGTGTAGTAATTGGGCAGTAAGAGTAATATAACTGCTCACATCTCTTGGACAATCTAGGAATCACCAAGAACCATTCTTGCAGTAAAACAGAGGATCTATCAGCTTTATCATTTACTCTACCTCTCTGCCTTCCATATATTTAGGAACTTTCATTTAACTGAGGCAATGTCTACTCAGCACCCTTGGGCCTTGCCATTTTTCCTGCAATTGAATATGATTATTTATATGTGTTGCCTTTTCTAATTAAAGTATGATTTTCTTAAGAGTAGCAAGTGTCTCCTTTTTAAATGTGTTTCCTTTTTATTGAGCACAGGGTTTGGTATATAATTAATCAAATAAAGATACAGACATTTACAAAAAACCTACTATGTATTAGGTACTATGCTAAGTGTTGGGGACATAAAGAAAGGGAAAAGTCCCTTCTCTGTTCAGTAGAGGAGACAATATGCAAATAACAATGGACAAAGATAAATAATAAGTGTTTCATTAATTTTTAAAATTCATTTAAATAGGAAACTTTGCTATAAGATTGTGACAGAACTGGAGCTTGTTTTAAGTATTTCAGAAAAATTATGTCTTGAGAGTACATATGTCTGGGTCTTGCATTTTAGCACTCTATTATTTGTTGCTTCATCTTAATCTGCTTAATCTGCTTAATCTGTTGTTAAATGCTTCCTCAGCAAGACTATAAACTTCTTGAAGACAATAAACATGTCATACTTCTCCCGTTTTTTTTTTTTTAATAGTCCCTGCCTTTTGAAGTAGAAATTCCCAAGGCTTAGCATAGAATCATCTTTAGTTTGGTTTTTCCATTATGTCATCCCAGAAAAAGGGCATTTATTAAGGAGATTGTGTTAAAGTCAGAAAGAAACTTTGTGATCTCTAAGGATAGCTAATTACTCATTCCTTTGCTACATTTAAATTTCAGGAGAAAGATAGTAATTTTCAGATGTCATTTTATCTTCATTTAAAAAAAAAAACTGTAATTGACTGAAAATTGAAGTGGCCATTAAGTAGGCTGATCACATTCCTCTTGCATAAATGTTTATAGCAGGCCTCTTTAAAATGTTAAATGCATAACAATTTTTCTACATAACTAAATCAGCTATATTAGAAAAACTTACTCATCTTCTCATATTCCCAGGTTCTGGAGGAAAGAAATGTGAATGCTTATTGGCTATATAAAACAAACAGAAAAGCTATTATAGCAATGTAGGTAATAAATACCAGGATATATGGTTCATTTTGTATGCATAGTATGTTTCCATTGGTGAAGGGAACTTCCTGTATCAATGCAGATTACCAGTCCTCTTTCAAGTGTAATTTTAATATAATCTCCAGTTGTCTGAGAAATCAAGTCTAATTCATAGTTGCCTGGGGAATTAATGTCTGGAGAAGTTAATGATTTACTCAAAGTCTCATAGACAATACCTGCCAGAAGTGAGGCTTAAACCCAAAACTTCCTGTCTCCAAGACATTATGTTTCTCATATGCACAAAAACATATATAATGATCTTAGAAATCAGTTACTAAACCATGCAGTTCTCTAAATATAATAGCCTTTATATTCATTAAATATCAATATCTTTTTTATAGTTATTTTAACATTAATAGCTTCATTCAAAAAGCAAATATTGTGGTCAAGACTTTCTATTAGACCATGTGTCTTGTGGCTTTAGCAGATTAGGCACAGAAGGCAAGGGATGGCCTATCCCCAACATCTGATATAGCTCATGGAAACATCAATATTCCAGTATATCTGTGGGGAGTCAGAATGATTACATCTCTGTAAGTTTAGCAAAGGTATACTGACATAGAGAGCTACTGGATAATCATATAGTAAATGCATATCCCTACATTTAAGTTCAAATAATTCTAATAAGAATTTGAGTAAAAGAGCTGTGGTTATATAAGAGTTGATAGTCAATACTAGTTGTAAGGGATGCTGGGTCAATAGTACAGTCTGAAAGCTTTGGGTCCAATGGTAGCCTACCAGATTTGCATAAGAGTCAACTATGTATTGAAATGAATTTCCATAAAAAATTATGCAATAACCCCATCAACAGCAAAATTAACTTATTACAGGCTGTGAACCAACAAGAATACCTGATTCCTAATTACAAGGGGCTCTCTAGTTACCTGAAAAAATGAATGATTCAAAAAGACACTACTGAGGGGAGATTTTTTTTAATCCTACTCCTTGAGGTAGGAATGAGGTAGAAAGAATCAATAGGGGAATTTTTTTTTTCCTTCTCTCTTCTCCCTGTTGAGTCTAAGATTCATTTTGGGCGTAGAGAGCAAAGGAAAGAAATATATAATTGAAACTATGACCCTAAAGTTAGCACTTTATTACTTCTTCTAAATGAAATCTTCCATAGTACAAGGCATCTTCCCAAAAGGGAGAGGCAGAAAATAGGAGAAGCTATACTTCCTTTATCTATGGTAAGTCAAGAGTTAAGAAAAAAAATCCTGGGGAGCAAAAATCAAGCCAGCAAAAATTTTTTAAGTTTCTAATTTCTAAAGGCTCTATATGGTGTTAAATACTGAGTGTACAAAGATAAAAATGAAAAACAAGTCCTTTCCTTCAAGGAGCTTATATACTATTTGGACAGTTGTAATATACACACAAATATCTAAATATAAAATAATATTAAATAATTGTGACAGAGAGAAAATGTTAGTAATAAAGTGAGAAGAAGAAACATACCTTCAGGAAGGACCTCATCTAGGAAGTGCCATTTGAATTATAGTTTGAAGAAATTTAGGCATTCTTCAAGGCAAAGATGAAAAAATATGTTCAAGACATAGGTGATCAGAGGTACAAATTCATAGAGAGGAGACAGAAAAATATCTAAGAAGTGCAATCATCAGAAGAACTGGACTAAAATGGAAAGTATCAATTAATACAGCTGGTACTTCTAGTGTTAAAGAGAGTAATATGAAATAATATTAGAAAGATAGAAGGAAATAAAATTGTAAAGGATTTTAAGTGCCAAGCAGAAGATTTAATATCTTATTTTCAAGGCAAATCTTTGTTTAAGGAATTTAAGTGTGTTTGATTATGGAAGATGGATCAGGAAAGGAAGAGGCTGGAGGCAGTAAAGTCAGTTTAAAGGTGGAAAAGCTACTTGGTCTAGGTAAGAGGTGAAAAGAGTCTGGTTGAGGATAGCATTTATGTAATTGGAGAAAAAGGAGTGCAAGAGAAATGGAGGTAGAATCAACAAATAAAGAGAAAAATAAAATTCAAGACCTTCATATGTGACTATCATAAAGATAATCATTATTTTTACCATAAAATATGGACTTTCCAAATGATTCACAAGTTAAAAACACAATTGTTGTCCAATGTGTTCCAAAAAGCAACCAATTCAAATATTTATTAAAAATTTATTTTTCCCTTAAATAGTTTTTTGCAATTAATTTTCTATTTCATTTCCAGTAGAGAACTTTACTTATAATTAGCTTAGTAAACTGGCACAACCTTTGTTTGGTAAGTTAATTAGTAGAACTTCCTGGTATTCATAGCTCAAACAGCCACCAGGTACTAGTATATTTGGAGAACATGCATATATATATATAGGGAAATATTTCTAAAGGTTATCCCTACACATTGTTTTGTTACCCTCAAAATTGCAAAGTCATTAGATAGAAAACTATGCCCAAATGGATTTTTGAAAGAGCAGACATATGTCAAATTAAGCCCCAAGGTTTTGCATCTGTGTTTAGCTAAAATTTCAGTGAAAGGCCTGTCCAAATTAGGGTAGAAATGATAGATCATCAAGCTAACTCAACTTATAAATGCTGAAAATTGCAATGCATATGTATACTTTAATGGTTATAGCTATAAAATTATTAAGTCTAAAACTGCATCATATTTAGATAAAATGGTCCACATTTTCAGTAGAAAGAAAGCATGAGATTCACTGTTTCACTGAAATTTCTAAGACATGGGGTTTTTCAGATCTCAATTCCACCTCCCAACATATATGCACATTCTATATCCTGTATATACACTCCCTCTAGCTAGTTTTGTTTGTTTGTTTGTTTTTGTTTTTAGTTTTTGATAGCTATTTCATAGCTAATTTTCCTATGATGAACTTCTAAACTAAGGCTAGTTTACAGATGGCAAATTCATAATTTTTTTGTGGTTTATTTGTTTGTTTGCTTTTCCAGGTAGATAGGACCTGTAACAACCTGTGGCATCCAGTTTTTTAAAACAAAAGATTCTGGTTAAATAAATTTAGGCATATAATTCCAACTTCACCTCTATGTATGAAATTATGGTCATTGGGAAGGCATTGATGATACCCACGTGTTTTGTAGAGGGAATTCCTATCCAGAAATGAGGTCTACTAAATACCCTCTGAGGTTCGTTTGAACTCTGAAACTATAATTCTCTGAGTATGATTTACTGAACCCTCCCCAATACCTTACTCACTGTCATGAAGGGCCAAATCTGAATTCAGACATTTAATATCTGAGGTTGGATAAGTCAATTAAACTTTGGTTCAGTTTCATCAGCTACAAAATGTGTGTTGTGAGCAGCATATAGAATAATATTTATATGATGCCTAACACCTACTAGATACTTAATGTTTGTCTCTTCCTCTTCAGATTTTTCCAAAAATCTACACGGTATATCTTGGTTGCCTTCTTTGGGATGTTATCTCCCTTTTCCTTTTGAAAATGTGATGTATATATTCAAAATATGACCTTAATAGTGTTGAATATAAGTGAGATTATCCCTTTCCTTTTTCTAGCTTAATTGTTCAATAAGACACCCACCTACTTTTGACATGGATTGTTTCTACCTTCCACATCCTTAAATTGCAAAATTTATTTTGTTAAATCCAAATGAAGATGCTATAATTTAGACCTACTTTATTTAAACTTCAGAATTCAGATTAAAGTTTAATCTAGCCAAATACCTATTGTTATGTCATCTAAAAAAGTGTATCATTTTCTTAGATGCATTTTTCTATCATCATCTTTTATATAAATAAGACCTATTTTTCTCTACTTTTTTTTAGGATTTTATGGAGAAAACCTTCCAAGGCCTTAGAACATCTTATTTTTTGATAGAAGACCTTGAGAGTGTTTGACTGTTTGACTTCAATATATCTTGCCAGAGTCCTCCTTAATAAACTTATCTTGCACCTGGAAAAAGGTCATCTACCTGAGAGGCAATGTAACTTCAAAAGAGACAGAGGAACAATTGATATGGTGTTTGCTGACACCTCCATGAGAAATGCCAGGAGCAGAACTGATGATGACCTTATTATTGTATGCCTCTGAAAACTGGACAGTATACCGGCACCATGTTAGGAAACTGAATCATTTCCATTTAGGATTCTGAAAATCACCTAGCAGAATCAGATAACAGACACTGAGGTCCTTTCTTGAATTAAACTGCCAAGCATTTCAACTCTACTGCAAAGAGCACAACTCCATGGGGCATGAGCATCGGGCTCATTGTTCAAATGCCAAATGTACACTTGCCAAAAAGACTTTTATGGTGAACTCACCCAGGCCAAGTGTTCACAAGGTTGTCGGAAAAAGACAAAATATATAGGTCTCTTTAAATAACTTTAGAATTGATTGTATGACAGGACTGTCTGATATAGCAAACCTCATCAGAGAAAGTACTATGATTTATGAGCAAAGCAGGATTGGATTAGCTCAGAAGAAATGAGAGATACACAAAGTTAGAGAATCCACCTCAAATGTTTATTAAGGACTCATTGTATCTGACATGTAGCAGAGCATTCTACACACATATTGTCCAATCAGCCATAATTGGACACACAGTAACTTGGCTCTAATATAATGATATCATTTTGGTCCTCTTCAAGAAAAAAGAATATATATGCACATACATATATAGACACATATATACATAGATATATACCCAAACCATATAATACACACACACACACACACACACACACACACACACACATATATATATATATATATATATATATATATATATATATATATATGGTGAGAGAGATGTATGCACACGTAACACACAGACATATACATATACATATATATTCATTATTTGGAGGACAGTGACTTTGACAGCAAAAGAACTAGAATGTGCAAGCTATGCACTAAAGACGTCTTATCAGAATCTTTCCCAAGCAATCATGTCTCAGTTTGTATATACAATCAACTCAAGTTTGCCCAAAACAGAGCTGACCTAAGGGCTTACCTGTTTCCCAGCATGGACACCTCTAAAGTAGTCCTTAAGACTAAGAAATTAAATCCCTTGCCTATCATCACCAACTAGAGCTCTGATTTTGTAAAAGGGAAAAAATGTCTGGCAATACATATCTGCTATTTGAGATAAATAGAATGTATTCAATCTGACATCTTTCTATTTGGGAATTTTTTTTAAATGTCACCTGCTTTAGTTTCCATGCAGCCAATTTTAGGTGAGGCTTGAAAGACTAGGGATAGGGATTTTTAAATGGCAAAAGGCTACCCTTAATTTATCTTCAAAACAAACTAATTCTTCTCCACCATAAAATCTACTTATTTCCATGGAGGATTTTAGAATAGCTTCTGACATTCACATCCTTCCTAGCTTCTACATGATCCCTCTGCAGTTTTCTGCTTGGTACATATGAGCCACAGGGTAAATGTACAACACTGAAATTGCAATAATGACATATAATTAGCAGGTAGAAAGAACTTGATAGCAAAATACATGAATAAGTCAAAATTCCACAGTAGAGGAATCTTATTCCTGGCTTTTTCTATGTCTGTATAGGTTAAAATATAACAAAGAACTTTTGCTCCAAAGCATTATAATATCATATTTAATTATATTATGTTCCCAGTATAGATGGTTAATTAGATCTCACCATAATTCTACTGTTTGAGGTCTATATTAGATTTTTTTCCCTACACACATAGTAAAGATATGAAATCATAGGACTTGTATCTCAGTATTGATTAGGAATGTCAAATCAAAATACCAACTAGTAGAGTCATTCCATAAAGTAGAATGAATAATGATCAGCATAAGAATTCCTGTGTCCCCCTTGAAAACAGTTTTCTACTTATTGCAGATTGATTATTTTATTAAAAGCATGATGGGAGGGGCAGCTAGGTGGCACAGTGGATAGAACACCAGTCCTGAAGTCAGGAAGACCTGAGTTCAAATCTGGTTTCAAACACTTCACACTTCCTAGCTGTGTGACCCTGGGCACATCACTTAATCCCAATTGCCTCAGGGGGAAAAAAAGCAAAAAGCATAATGGAATTTTACTGAACAGAAAGGAAAAACCCATGTCCCTACCTTCTTGGGTCTTAGAACTTAAGATAAACAAACCTCAGCCTTTTCAATTAATGTTCCTCTTTTTCTTACTTTTGTAACTCCAGAATTTAACACAATATCTGGCAAAAGAAGCATTTATTTAAAGCTTACCTGTTCATTTTTCAGATTGCTATGATAACATCATTGACCTCACATGATGTTATTACAGCAGTTTGAATGTATTGAAGACCTTCTTTTAAGACCAAAGAAGACATGGGTGTCTTTGGAGGCATTATGGAAGTGTACAATGGAAATAAATATATTAAATATAAGTTCCTAGAGGAGAGGCAGATAGGTGGCGCAGTGGTTAGAGCACCAGCCCTGAAGTCAGGAGGTCCTGAGTTCAAATCTGGTCTCAGACACTTAACATTCCCTAGCTGTGTGACCCTGGGCAAGTCACTTAACCCCAATTGCCTCAGCAAAAAGCAAAAAAAAAAAAAAAAGTTCCTAGAGGAGAAAGAAGGGAATGGGGTCAACAGCAGAGGAAGAAGAGTTGGATTTGGTAAGGAAGAAGAGCATCTCTTCCTCTACAGACTGAGCCAAAAAGGAGAAAAGGGTAAAAATGTTAAGGAAATCTGAGGTGCAGAACTGGGGAAAAGAAGAAGCTCTTTGAATTTTCTCAGCAAATTATGAAAGAACATTTCTGCTGAGAGGGAGAATATTGAAGAGTTTAGGTAGCATGAGGAAAGAAAATTTGAATAAATGTTATTGATGGTGAGATAGAGAGTTAATCAGCTGGTAGTAGGCACCATAAATTTATAGAAGTGCATTTAGTAGAGTTGTGGGAGTTCATTCAGCAGTGTTCAGCATCTTGTCAGCAGGAACAGAAGGCAGATGATGGCCATAATCTATTTTTTTTTTTTTTTT
>JAJPUD010026548.1:6355-16388 GCA_023553655.1 Myrmecobius fasciatus
TTTTTTTTTTTTTTTTTGGTATTTTATAGTTTGATTTATCTAATTCTGAGAGAGCAAGTTTGAGATTCCCCACTAGTATAGTTTGGCTGTCTATTTCTTCTTCCATCTCTCTTAATTTCTGCCCTAGGAATTTGGATGCTATACCACTTGGTGCATTTATATTTAGTATTGATATGGCTACATTATCTATGGTACCCGTTAATAAAATATAGTTTACTTTCTTCTCTCTTTTGATTAGATCTATCTTTGCTTTTACTTGATTTTATATCAGGATTGCTACCACTACTTTTTGTTGTTGTTGTTGTTGTTGTTCACCTGAAGCATAATAGATTCTGCTCCAGCCTTTTACCTTCACCTTGTATGTGTCACTATGTTTTAGATGTGTTTCTTGTAGACAACTTTTTGTTGGATTCTGTTTTTTAATCCAGTCTACTATCTGTTTCCCCTTTATGGCAGAGTTCATCCCATTCACATTCACATTTAGATTAACTAATTCTGTATTTCCTGCCATCTTATTTATCCAGGTTATATTTTTCCCTTTCCTTTCCCCTTTCTCCCTTGACCCCTCCTTAGTATTTTGCTTTTGGTGACACCCTCCCCCAAACAATCCTCCCCTCTTTAGAACCCCTCCCCCTTTTTTTACTCCTTTCCTAATTTCCCTTCTATTAGTCTATCACTTTCTTTTCCTCCTATCCTCCCACTTCCCTATAAGGAAGGACAAGTTTCTCTGTGAAACCAAATGTGTCTGATATACACTTTTAGAGCCCCGTCTGATGAGAGGAAGATTTACACATTGCTCATCTCCCTCCCTTCTTTCCCTCAATTGCATTAGGTTTTCTTTGCCTCTTCATGATATTTTACGTTATTTTTACCTCCTTTTTTAAACCTTATTTTACCACCTTTTCCCTCTTTCCCCCAATATGATAGCCTTTCCCCCTCTAGTTCTCTTTTTCATTTTATCGAAGTAATATCTAATTATACCCCAAATCTTGAAGTATCCCCATAGTAGAAATAATGTTATCAGGAGTCCTTTCCTTTTTACCTTTTTATGCGTCACTTGAGTTCTGTGTTTGGAAGTCAAATTTTTTGTTCAGATCTGGTCTTTTCATTAGAAATAGGTGAAATTCACCTATATTATTAAATGACCATCTTCTTCCCTGGAGGATAATGCTCATTCTAGAAGGACAGGTTATTCTTGGCTGTAATCCAAGTTCTTTTGCCTTTCAGAATATCAGGTTCCAAGCCCTTCAATCCTTCAATGTGGAGGCTGACAAATCATATGTGATTCTAATTATAGATCCTCGGTATTTGTATTGTTCTTTCTAGCTGGTAGCAATATCTTTTCTTTGGTGCCATAGTCCTGAAATTTGGCCACGATATTCCTTGGGGTTTTAATATTGGTGTCTCTTTCAGAAGGTGATCAGTGAATTCTTTCCGTGGTGATTTTGCTTTCTGATTCTACAATCTCAAGGCACTTTTCTTTCAAGATTTCCTGGAAGATAGTGTTTAGATTCTTTTTTTCATCATGGCTTTCAGGAAGTCCAATAATCCTTAGCTTGTGTCTTCTAGATCTATTTTCCAAGTCAGTTGTTTTTCCTAGGAGATATTTTATATTTTCTTCTGTTGTTTTTCATCTTTTTGTTTTTGTTTGACTGATTCTTGAAGTCTTATTTAGTCATTCACTTGCATTTGTTCAATTCTTTTTTTAATGTGTTTTTTCCTTTGGTCACCTTTTTTAGCTCCTTTTGTAACTAGCCAGTTTGTTCATTGCATACTTTTTCCACTTCACCAATTTTGTTTTTCAATAAATCCATGTCTTTTTCATATCTCTTTTGCAGTGCATTATATCTTTCTTGCACTGAATTATATCCTTCTTGTACTGATGTCAGTTCATTACCCCATTTATCATTCAGCTCTCTTTTGAGATTCTTTATGCAATCTTCCAGGAAGATGTTGTGGAAGGGGGACTAGGTTATATCTCCCTTGATGGCTTCCTCTGGAGTTGCTTTGCCTAAAGGAACCTCAGGATCTGGGGTCTGCCCTTCTTTCTATAGATAGAAGCTGTCTATGGTGAGAACTCTTCTGCTTCTTACTCATTTTTTAGAAAGCTTGGGGTCTGTTTAAAGCTAGAGAAGGGACATCTGTGGTAGTTTGCCCTGGGGCAATTCCGCTAATTAACTTCCGGTGCCAGGCTAGGAGTTTGTCCAATTTACTCCTTAAAAAAGGCAAATCTGCCAGAACACTTGCTCCCATTCAGGGCAGATTGTCCCGAGGGTCTCAGATACATTTCCTGGGTGTTTGGAGTTTCTGCCACACTGAGCTGAGTCCCACCCAATTCTTTGTCCTCTGTTCCAGAGCTGACCTCTGTTCCGGAGCTGCATGGAGCAAAATGCTTACCCCACTGCCCAACTGAAACAGACCTGGTATGAAGTTCTTCACAGGTAACTGCAAGCAGTGTTTCATAGTCCAAATATTTCTGGCTTCATTGACTTAAAGATCAGTTTAGAGGCTTATTTTATTGTTGATTTGAGAGGAGGTCAGAGGAGGACACAGAGAGTCATGTCTTCACTCTCCTATCTTGCCGGAACTCCCCCCAAATAGGATTTATACCAGGAATGCAGAAATGGTTCAATATTGAGAAAACTATTAGCCTAATTGACTATATCAATAACCAAATTAACAAAAAAACATATGATTAACTCAACAAATGAAGAAAAAAAGCATTTGATAAAAACAAACATCCATTCCTATTAAAAACACTAGAGAGTATTGGAATAATTGGATTTTGCCTTAAAATAATCAATAGCATTTTTTCTGAAACCACCAGCTATCATCATATGTTATAGGGATAAACTGGAACCATTCCCAATAAGATCATGAGTGAAACAGGCTTGTCCACTATCACCATTACTATTCAATATTGTGTTAGAAATGCTAGCTTTGGCAATAAGAGAAGACAAAGAGATTAAAGGAATTAGAGTAGGTATAGAGGAAACCAAATTATCCCTCTTTTTCGATGATATGATGGTATATCTAGAGAATCCTAGAGAATCACCTAAAAAAACTATTAGAAATAATCCACAACTTTAGCAAACTTGCAAGATACAAATTAAATTCATTTAAGTCATCAGCATTTTTATATATCACTAACAAAATTCAATAGCAAGAAATACAAAGGGAAATACCATTTAAAATAACTGTCAATAGTATAAAATATTTGGGAATCTATCTGCCAAGGGAAAATCAGGAACTATACAAGCAAAACTAGAAAACACTTTCCACACAGATAATGTCAGATCTAAACAACTGGAAAAATATCAAGTACTCTTGGATAGGTTGAGTGAATATATTAAAGATGACAATACTATCTAAACTAACCTATTTATTTAGTGCTATACCAATTAAGCTCCCAAGAATCTATTTTACTGACCTAGAAAAAATAACAACAAAATTCATCTGGAAGAACAAAACATCAAGAATTTCGAGGGAATTAATGGGGGAAAAAAAGCAAATGAAGCTGGTCTAGCTGTACCAGATCTAAAACTATATTATAAGGTAATGGTCATGAAAACCATTTGGCACTGGCTAAGAAACAGAGTAGTTGATCAGTGCAATTGGTTAGGTTCACAGGACAAAATAGTCAATGACTTTAGTAATCTAAAGTTTGAGAAATCCAAAGACCTCAGCTTTTGGAATAAGAAATCACTATTTTACAAAAACTGCTGGGAAAATTGGAAACTAGTATGGCAGAAACTTAGCATTGAACTATACCTATTAACATATACCAAGATAAGGTCAAAATGGATTCATGATTTAGACATAAAGATTGATATTATATAAACTAATTAAAAGAACTTAGGATGATTTACTTCTCAGATCTGTGGAGGAGGGAATTTGTGACCAAAGAAGAACTACAGTTCCTTATTGATCACAAAACATAGAATTTTGATTATATTAAATTAAAAAGCTTTTGAACAAAAAAAACTAATGCAGACATTGTGAAAAGGGAAGCAATAAACTGGGAAAACATTTTTACATTTCTGATAAAGGCCTCATTTCTAAAATATATGGAGAATTGACTCAAATTTATAATAATTCAAGCTATTCTCCAATTGATAAATGGTTAAAGGTTATAAGCAGACAATTTTCAGATGAAGAAATTGAAAGTATTTGTAGTTATATGAAAAGGTTCTCCAAATCACTATTGATTCGACAATTGCAAATTAAGGCAATTCTTCTATACCACTACACACCTCTCAGATTGCCAAAGATGATAGGAAAAGATAATGATGGATGTTGGAGGAGATGTGTGAAAACTGGGACACCAATATATTGATTCTGGAGTTATGAAATGAGCCAATCATTCTGTAGAGCAATCTGTAACTATGTTCAAAAGTCTACAAAAATGTGCTTGCCCTTTGACCCAGCAGTGCCATCACTGTGTCTTTATCCCAAGGAAATCATAAAGGAGTAAAAAGGACAAACCTTTGCAAACATGTAGCAGCTCTTTTTATGGAAGCAAAAAATTGGAAAATGAATGTAGGGACATCATAGCCAAATTTTGAAACTCCCAAGTCAAGGACAAAATAAAAGCAACTACAAAAAAAGAAAGCAATTTAAATATGACAGTAACAATTACAATCACATTAGACATAGCAATTGCTGTATTAAACAACAGTACTTGTAACACTATATATGGACCAGAAAAAAAACAAAACAAAACAAACAAACAAACAAAAAAAAACAACAGCTGGATTTTCACCTGAAAAATAATCAGCAAAGTTAAGTATAAATCGGGATGAAAAAATTATATTCCATGAATTTCAAGACTTTCATGGTTTTGTTGTAAAAAGACCTGAATCCAATGGAAAATTTGACATACAAGATTCAAGAGAAATATTAGGTAAGTATCCAAGACTATCCTACTCAATATGGATAAACAGTTTGTTTCATGTGTAGAAAATGTGAGTCATATATCCTAGATTGTTACTAGAAATTGAGTAGTTTGAAAGAAAGATAATAGTATGGCTGAATATGATGACATTCTAAAAAGGAAAACCATGTAAGAAACATGTATGAATTAGATAGAGGAGGAGGGCTAATAGTTTGTGGACTCGACTGTCAACAGAAATGGATTAATGATGGAATAATATTTTTTATTTAGAAGAGTATAAAAGTATTCTAAATTTAGAAAGAAATAAGTGGGTATGGTCATAAGAAGGGGGAGAGGATAATTGGATAATTGACTAATTTCTAGAAGGAATTATACTCACATTAGATCAAGGTTAAAGAATAACTTCTCAAGCATTTAAACATTATTAACATGTAGTGGACTTCCTGCCATCTAGGGGAGGGGAGGGGACTGGGGGTAAAATTTGTAATGGAAAGCTTTGTAAAGATCAATGTTGGGAAACTACCCATCTACATGTTATACAAATAAAAAGCTTTAATAAAAAAAAAAGAAAAAGAAAAAAAAAAGAAATGACACTCTAACCTTTGTATTCAAATAGAAATCATATAATAAAAACCAGATCCTAGGGGTCTTTTTAATCTTTTCTATTAAACACATGAAGAAAGTTATGTTATTAAACTATTCCTTAGGTATACTCTATTACAAAAAAGAATATCTGTGTGTGTGCGTGTGCGTGTGTGTGAGTGTGTGTGTTTAATCTTTTACTTTCATCAAGAGGGTGAGAGAATAGGATAGGAGGATGTAGAAGGATGTGTAGATTAAGAAAAATGGAATAAAAATGCTGTAGGAGAGGATAAGAGACGGACCCTTGTCAAAGAGTATGTTAAATAATAGTACGGCAAGGAGCAAGTAAAGTAAAGCAGAGAATTCAGAAAAGATAGGAAACAAGAGTTACTTAATATAAAATAAAGATCAGGAGCATAATTTATTAGATAAAAAGCAGGGTAGTTACTATTCAGGCAAAGCTAAAGTTAAAATAAACAATCAGAAACAGAGAAATTATACTACGTCAACTGTATTAATCAATATTGCTGTAGACTCTTTAAAATGACTCGATGGTATAAAATTTAAATATTGCTGTGGTGTAGGAATCAATGTTACTGCTTTTTTTTAATGGAGACTTGGACTTATAAAAAAGTATTGTAAGGTGATATATGTATATATATATATATATACATATACATATTCATGTATATGTATATATATATATATACATATGGGCTTTTATATATATATGTATATATATATATGAATGCATATGTACCTATATATGGTTATGGATATCTATGTATATGTATGTATATGAGTGTATGTTTATATGTACATTTCTGCTGATTTATAACTTACATGGGGGAGAGGGTTGAAGAAAAGGGAAAAAAGAATAAAATAAATAGTGCATAAGAGAAAAAAAGGAAAATCTATAAGAAAAGATGAACAGCTCTAAAAACAATGCAAGGGGAATTTATCATATAGGCTTTTCTGAAATAGAAATTTATTGCTTCATATTTTGAATTCTCTTTTATGTTCTATTCTGCACATGATAACATATTCTTTTTTTTATTAATTTCCATTTGTTTTAAATAAAATATTTTTAAAAGTATGTTAATAAGTATTTTAATTATAAAAAAAAGAACAAAACTATTTTAAAATGATTTGAAAGTTAGAATCTTCATTGTAAAGAGATTTAAATGTCAAATAGAGTGATTCATTTTTGGCCCTAGAGGTAATAGTTATATGCAATTGGATTTCTCTTTCTAAGATTGCTTCTTTTTTTTTAAATGGTTATATAGAAATATTGTTCATTTCATAAGCAAACATATCAATCAGTATCTTTGCTAATCCCTTCTGATTGTTTATGTAACCCATCATGTGATAAGCAAATAAGGGTGTTTTTTTTCTCCTCTTAATATTTATGTTTTTTTTTTTTTCTCATTTCACTGCTATGGCAATGAAACAACATTGAGCACAGTGTTAACCAACCACAATATATACTTAATAAATATTTTTGATTCACTGATTGCCAGCATTCTTATTCTTATTTCTATTAGTGCCATTTCTATTGCATTCCCATTACACGTAATGGTTGCTTTTAGTTTTGCTTGTATATTTTTAGTGATAATGACAAGTGCCCTTTAATGACCCATTCTTAGAATTTTTAGCAAATTATGTTGTTCTATGTGGTCAAAAATTTTTTTTACATTCTTTTTATATAATGTGTGATTTGAGTTTTATTTAGTTTTATTTTTAATATGGTGAATTTTATTTACTTTATTCCTAGTGTTGAATCACTTTGAATTCAACTTAAACTTTGAACCAACTTAAGGTTTATGATTTTTTTTTTTTGATGAATCACTGTAGTCTCTTCAGGGGGAAAATGATCAGACTTTTTTTTTTGTACTCTCTTCATCACTTGACTTATTTTCTGGAATTGATTATCAAGGTTATTTATTTAGTCTTTTGTTTATGTATTTACATTTAAAATATTTTTCTTGTTCTGTATTTTTTGGCTTTACTACCATATCACTATGCATAGCATGATCTCATATTTGGTTTATTTTATTTTAAAATTTTTTTCCTCCTGTTTTTTTTGTGATTCATCTTGTTCACTCATTTGATTATTTGTTGTTCTTCCTCATTTTTAGTTACATTGGCTAAAGTTTTACTAATTTTATTAGTCTTTTCAAAAAATCAACTTTTAATTATATTTATTATTGTTCAGGTTTTTTTCCTATTTTTCCTGATTCTTCTTTAATTTTTATTTCTCCCTTTTTGCCAAATTTACATTTACTTATTTGTTAGTTTACTATTCTTGAAAAAAATACATTTTACCAATGATCCATTTATCGAGTTATTATGATAAATGGCAATGTTCCCTTCTGCATTTATTGACTGTATCTTTTCCCACATAGAAACATTCTTTAATGACACTGGGATCCCAGTAGAAGAAATTTCCCCCCTTTCCTCCAATTTTGAATCTTTTTTTGTTTCTTCACCTACTTTTTTAAAAATTTTATTTATTTACTTATTTTATTTGTATAACATATGTGTGGGTAATTCCTCAACATTAACCCTTACATAGGTTTCTGTTACAAAATTTTCCCCCCAACTCCTCACCCCTCCCCTAGATGGCAGGATATCCACTGCATACATGTTAATTATGTTAAAATACTTGACAAATTGAATATATGTATACATATTTCCAAACTTATCATTGTTGTGCAAGAAAAATCTTATCTACACAAAAGACATATCAGATAAAGGAAACACAATGTAAGCAAACATCAATCAAGAGTATGAGAATGGGGGGTGGAGCCAAGATGGTGGAGTGGAAAGGTGACTCTCTGAGTCCTTCTCCGACCTTCTCTCAAATCAACAATAAAATAAGCCTCTGAACTGATCTTCAAGTCAACAAACTCAGAAATATTTGGACACTGCTTGCTGATATCTCTGAAAAACTACATATCAGGTTTGTCTAACTCGGACAGAGGGATAAACAGAGGACTCCAGTGTCAGAGGACTCCATTGTAGGCCGGAAGTGAGAATGGGACTCAGCTCAGCACAGCCTGGCAGAAATTCCAAACTCCAAACTTCAAATTCCAAGCACCTGGAGTTTATCTGAGGCACTTGGGACACTCTGCCCTGATTGGAGACAGGTGTTCTGGCAGACTTGCCTTGTTTAAGGACTAATTCAGGACTTAGTCCTAGCCCCCACCGGCCCAACACCTTAAGTTAATTCACTGAAGTGCCCCAGGGCAAAAATCTCCAGCTGCCGTTTCAGCCGCTGTTTTTTTTTTTTCCTACCTTAAAGAGATATCCACGCAGTCTAAAAAAAAAAAAAATGAAGAAGCAAAAGAGAGCTCTCACCATACACAGCTTTTATCGAGAAAAAGAAGGGATGATCCCAGATCCTAAGGTTCCTTTAGACAAAGTTCCAGAAGAAGTTATTAAAGACCATCACTGGTCACTTTTTCAAAAGGCCTTTCTGGAAGATTGCATAAAGAACCTAAAAAGAGAGCTGGAGGATAAATGGGAAAATAAACTGAAATCAGTGCAAGAAGGATATGATGCCCTGAAAAAGAGATATGAAAAAGACACCAATTTATTGAAAAATAAAATTAGTGAAGTGGAAAAAGAGTGCAATGAACAAAAAATTCAATTGGCCAGTTACAAAAGGAGCTTAAAAAGGTAACTTAA
The DNA here is from genome assembly GCA_023553655.1 of Myrmecobius fasciatus. NCBI lineage: Eukaryota > Metazoa > Chordata > Mammalia > Dasyuromorphia > Myrmecobiidae > Myrmecobius > Myrmecobius fasciatus. The sequence goes on from JAJPUD010026548.1 coordinate 15,522, forward strand.
GAAAACAACATTTTAAAAATAAGAATTGAACGAATGCAAGTGCATGATTCAATAAGACTTCAAGAATCAGTCAAACAAAAACAAAAAAATGAAAAATTAGAAGAATATATGAAATATCTCCTAGGAAAAACAACTGATTTGGAAAATAGATCTAGGAGAGACAATCTAAGGATTATTGGACTTCCTGAAAGCCATGATGAAAAAAAGAATCTAAACACTATCTTCCAGGAAATCCTGAAAGGAAACTGCCCTGAGATTGTAGAATCAGTAGGCAAAATCACCATTGAAAGAATTCAACGATCACCTCCTCAAAGAGACCCCAAAATTAAAACCCCAAGGAATATCGTGGCTAAATTTCAGGACTATCGCACCAAGGAAAAGATTCTGCTAGCAGCTAGAAAGAAACAATTCAAATACCGAGGATCATTAATTAGAATCACACACGATCTGTCAGCCTCCACACTGAAGGATCGAAGGGCCTGGAACCAGATATTCTGAAGGGCAAAGGAACTTGGATTACAGCCAAGAATAACCTATCCAGCCAGAATGAGCATTATCCTCCAGGGAAGAAGATGGTCATTCAATGATATAGGTGAATTTCACCTATTTCTAATGAAAAGACCAGATCTGAACAAAAAATTCGACATCCAAACACAGAACTCAAGAGATGCATAAAAAGGTAAAAAAGGGAAGGACTCTTGAGAAATTTATTTCTACTAGGGGGATACTTAATGTTTGGGGGTATAATTAACTAGATATTACTTTGAAAATATGAAAAAGAGAACAAGAGGGGGAAAGGTTGTCATACTGGGGAAAAGAAGGAAAAAGTGGTTAAATAAGATCTAAAAAAAAAGGAGGTAAAAACAA
>JAJPUD010026549.1:766-16388 GCA_023553655.1 Myrmecobius fasciatus
AGATAAGATCTAAATGGGTTCATGATCTAGATATAAAGAGGGACTTTGTAAGCAAGTTAGAGGAACGTAATATAGTTTATCTCTCAGACCTGTGGAGATGGAACAAATTTATGTCCAAAGAAGACTTGGAACTCCTAACTGAACACCAGATGGATAATTTTGACTATATTAAGTTAAAAAGTTTCTTTACAAACAAAACAAATGCAGACAAGATTAGGAGGGAAGCCTCAAATTGGGAAATCATCTTTACATTTAATGGTTCTGATTAAGGCCTCATTTCTAAAATATATAGAGAATTGTCTCATATCAATGTTTCATTGAATAAGAATTCAAGCCACTGTTCAATAGATAAGTGGTCAAGGGATATGAAAAGACAATTTTCAGATGATGAAATTAAAACCCTCTCTAGTCATATGAAAACTTGCTCCAAATCAGTATTGATCAGAGAAATGCAAATTAAGACAACTCTAAGGTACCACTACACACCTGTCAGATTGGCTAAAATGACAGGAAAAGATGATGATGAATGTTGTAGGGGATGTGGGAAAACTGGGACACTAATACATTGTTTGTGGAACTGTGAACGGATCCAACAATTCTGGAGAGCAATTTGGAGCTATGCTCAAAAAGTTGTCAAACTGTGCATACCCTTTGACCCAGCAGTGTTTCTACTGGGCCTATATCCCAAAGAGATCTTAGAGGAGGGAAAGGGACCCACCTGTGCAAGAATGTTTGTGGCACCCCTTTTTGTAGTGGCTAAAAACTAGAAACTGAATGGATGCCCATCAATTGGAGAGTGGCTGAATACATTATGGTGTATGAATGTTATGGAATATTATTGCTCTGTAAGAAACTACCAGCAGGACGATTTCAGAGAGGCCTGGAGGGACTTGCATGAACTGATGCTGAGTGAAATGAGCAGAAGCAGGAGATCATCATGCACAGCAACAACAGTATTACATGATGATTAATTCTGATGGACATGGCTCTCTGCAATAAAGAATTGTCTCAAACCAGTTCCAATTGTTCACTGAAGAAAACCATATACACCCAGATAGAGGAAAATGAAATATGGACCACCACGTAACATTTTCATTATCTCTATTGACATTTGCTTGCATTGTGTTGCCTTTCTCTGATTCTTTTTTTTTCTTGTAGATAGGATTTTTCTCGCATAACTTCTCAAGCATTTCAACATTATTAACATGTAGGGACTTCCTGCCATCTAGGGGAGGGGAGGGGACTGGGGGTAAAATTTGTAATGGAAAGCTTTGTAAAGATCAATGTTGGGGAACTACCCATATATATGTTATACAAATAAAAAGCTTTAATAAAAAAAATTAAAAAAAAATTTTAAAAATGATAAAAAAAAACTAATCCAGAGAAGATTAGGAGGGAAGCATCAAATTGGGAAATCATCTTTACATTTAAGGTTTCTGATAAAGGTCTCATCTCTAAGATATGTAGAGAATTGTCTCATATTTATAAGATTTCAAGCCATTCTCCAATTGATAAATGGTCAAAGGATATGAACAATTTTCAGATGATGTAATTAAAACTATTTATAATCATATGAAAAGGTGCTCCAAATCACTATTGATCAGAGAAATGCAAATTAATACAACTCTGAAGTACCACTACCCACCTGTCCGATTGGCTAAAATGACAGGAAAAGATAAAGATGAATGTTGGAGGGGATGTGGGAAGACTGAGACACTGATGCATTGTTGGTGTAGCTGTGAACGGATGCAACCATTCTGGAGAGCAATTTGGAGTTATGCCCAAAAAGTTATCAAACTATGCATACCCTTTGACCCAGCAGTGTTTCTATTGGGCTTATATCCCAAAGAAATCCTAAAAGAAGGAAAGGGCCCCACATGTGCAAGAATGTTTGTGGCAGCTCTTTTTTAGTGGCTAGAAACTGGAAACTGAATGGATGCCCATCAATTGGAGATTGTCTGAATAAATTATGGTATATGAATATTATGGAATATTATTGCTGTGTAAGAAACGATCAGCAGGACGATTTCAGAGAGGCTTGGAGAGACTTGCAAGAACTGATGCTCAGTGAAGTGAGCAGAACCAGTAGATCATTATTCACGGCAACAACAATACTATATGAGGATCAGTTCTAATGGACAAGACTCTCTTCCACAATGAAATGCTTCAAACCAGTTCCAATTGTTAGGTGAAGAGAGCCATATACACCCAGGGAGAGGGATGTGAAATGTGGACCACAACATAACTTTTTCATGTTCTCTATTGAGGTTTGCTTGCATTGTATTTCCTTTATCGGATTACTCTTTCTTGTAGATACTATTTCTCCTGCCCAAAACATGATGCAATAAGTATACATATATTCGATTTCTTAAGTATTCTAACATGATTATCATGTAGTGGATGATCCTGCCATCTAGAGGAGGGGTGAGGAGTTGGGGGGAAAAATTTGTAACAGAAAGCTTTGTAAGGTTTAATTTTTAGGAATCACCCATACATATGTTTTGCAAATAAAAATTATTTTAAAAAATAATAATAAATAAATAAATAAATAAATATTGTCCATCAAAAACAAAAACAAAAACAAAAACAAAAACAAAAAAACAAAAAACAACCAGTGACCATAGAAACCAGTGACTGGAACCACCTGCTGTTTCCATGCAGAACACTGAAATATGGCTTTCCAAGTATTATATTACTCCACGTGGGCTGGCTGACTTATGACACAGTGGAATTCAAAACCTTTTTATGCTTTCACGTTTACATTCATTATATGACTCAACTCACAAAATGTGCAGGGATTGAGACCTCTGCCGCTAACAGAAGTCACTCATGCAGTGGAAGGAAGTAAGCTCTCCATGAGTTTTATATATGTTCATTTTTGCTACCTGTCAGGGGAAGATTTCCGTTTTGCTTTTTTAATGCAGGTATTACTAAAGCTCCACACTTGTCCCCTACACACATAAGATTCTGCCAGAGATCAGGTGGTGGGAAGAAGATTTGGGTTGTAGTTAACTCTGAAAAATTAAATGTGTCTGGCAACAATAGCAATAGAAGATGTCAGTTCTGGTTCCTTACTGGGAAGATCTCTGGTATCATGTATGTGAATACCCTTCAAGCAGTGATATTCATTGTTCTGAGGACCCTTCCAGCTCTATCTCTCTGTATATTAGGGACCCTTCCAGTGTGGCCACTCTCTCTGTATATATACACAGGTTTTCCTAGTGCAGTGACACTGTGAATTGACAAATCCCTTTCAGCTCTGACATTCTGTGATCTCTGAGTGTATCATCACATTGTGTGGGATAAAAATGCGACTCCTCACTCAAAATTATGGCTCAGAGATCTCTCAAAGTGAAGATAAGAAGTTTGAATTTCGAAAAATTCTGGACAGTCATTCTCCTCCGGGACACACCAAGGAGAAGAAGGAGGCCCTATTCTCTCAATTGAGCACATGATTTGTAAAGAGGGCTGCTTGGGTTCCAGGACCTGCCAGTCTCCAGAACAAAGCATTTCCATCACACTCAAGACACACAGATATCAAGCAGACCTTTTGTAAATAGGTTCCCAGTTATTCTGGTCTGCATTTGATATTCTAAAAAGCCACAATTAATCTCTTCCTGCAGCAGCAATTCCCATTGAAAAACCACAGCTATTTCTCACAGTCCTTATTGTGAGAAGTCCTCAGTTTCCCATCTCACTCAACATTATAACCATGAGCTCATTATGAAAGTGATAATACAAAATCTGCCTCAGGATACACGGTTCCCTCTTCTGCAGCATTGAAGAATTTATTTTAGAAGAAATACTTTGGGTTAGCACATTGCATAGCATTTAGGCTGGGGTTTGGCTCTCAAAAGAACTGCCTTTTCTATCTCTCTCTAGAGATCTCTAGATTGCCTCTGGCCTCTTTGTGCTTCAGAGAGGAAGTACTATAGTTCTTTATGTAACTAAAAAGCAGATGACTATGGTCTATGGCTAGACAGGTGTTAATTAGGCAAAGTGGGGAAGAAGCAAACCTCTTCTTGAAACCCTGGGGCTCAAGTAGGTGTATACACTGCTGCCACCAGCCTAGGTCCTCTCAGATGTTCAGAGTCCATTTCTGACCTCCTTCTCTGCAAGCTCATTCCTAACATCTCCTTCTCCTGTTTCTGGTTGTTTCAGAAGAAAAATGGAGAATTTTCCCTCAACCTTCATATTTCTGTGATTTATCGGCTGAAAGAAAAGAACTGTTTTAATGTGCAGTTCTCTCCTTAGGGGAGATTTTGTGCATTTTTTCATACTGATAGTATGGATTTCTTTCTTTGAAAACTTCTTGTTGATATCTTTTGACCTAATGGAGAATGACTTGTAACCTTGAAAACTGAAATCAGTTCCTTCTAGATGGTGAATATGTGTCATTCCTTAGAGAACTTCACTACAAAGATGTTTTTTTTTATTCTCCTCAATTAAGTGTGTACCTTCTGGTTTTACTGTATTTGATATGTTTCCTCCAAAACTCAACATTATAGAAATAGAATTAATCCATTTTATTTTCTGTGATTTTTCTCTGTTGCTTCTTTGTCACATCCTGTTCCCTTACATACAAATAAGAAAATAAGTTGTTTCTTGTTCCTCTAATTTCCTATTGATTCCCTTTTTGCATCTAATTCACGCAACCATTTGTGTTGTAATTTGATATTTGGTGTGGGATGTTGATGTTCTATCAAATTTCTGCCAAACTGCTTTCTCCTTATTCTATGTTTTTATCAATTTGTGTGTATATTCACAAATGGAAGATGGGTTTGGGGCTTTTATGTCATCAATAACTCCCCCCCCAATTCTTCTCTAGAAAATAGCAAAAAGAAGTCTCGACAACATCACAAAAACACAAGTGGACCAAGAATTTGTGAAGCTTGAATTGCCATAGCAACCTCCCTATTAATTCTTTTTATTGGAGTTTACAAGAATAGTATCTGGGAGGGGGAAAATCACCCCTATATAAATCCCTAATATTATCAATCACACAGCAAATGGTAAGCATCCTCTATATGCTGGTTTCTATGATTCTGCTGAAGAAGCCAAAAGAGGCAAAAGACAGGAGCCTTCAGTTTACTGAGGAAAAAAAATTAATGGGCTGGAGAATACCTAGACAGGATGGACAGGCAAGAGACTAAAATTCATGGCATCTGAAGAGGAAGAAAATTTAGTTTCTCAGTTATTCTTTCAATAAATATTCATAAAGGGCCCACAAAGTGCCACACACTTAGGAAGAAAAAAAAAAACAGCCAAAGACAATTCCTTTTCTCAAAAACCTTGCAGTCTATTAAGGAAGGCAATTCACAGTTGGAGTATGAATAAACCATAGGCATAATAAATTGGAAATAAACAAGAGAACAAGGACCCTAGAAGTAGGCAGAGATAAGGAGTTAGAGCATTGCAGAGAGATGGGGCAGCCTGTGAAAATGGCCTGGGTTGGGAGATGGAGTAGAGGAAGGTGTCCGTGGATTCTATACTCAGTCCTTCAGGTAAAAGGGAGATACTAGGAGATACTAGATCTTGGGGTGGTGGGTGTCACAAGGTGTTAAGAAGATCACTCTGGCAGCAGGATGGAAGACAGACTATAGTGGGCAGAGTGCTGTGGCAGGAAGAGCACCCAGCAGCTGCTGGAGTTGTCCAGGGAGGAAGAGATGAAGGATGTCTTCTCCAGAATCATTGTCTGGTATATGGAGGGAGGGCTCTTGTCAAATGGATCAGACAAAGGTCAGGGATCAGAGCAATGAGGGGATCTTGCAAAAAGAGGGTAAAAGTTGATGCAAAAATGTCAGGGTCTGAGATTTTGGGACCCCAGTAAAAGAAATTTGTACTTGAATTGAGGATCAAAGGGTGTGGTCTGTGATTCCCTTGAGAAATATGAGACCCTGAAACTGGCCTGAAGATTGCTGGTAATGGTTTCATTATAATGATAATGAATGGCTTGTTTTGAGGAAGTGCTCTGTTATTGAAGGAAGAATGAGACCCTCCAAAACTGAATACCTCCTTTCAATACAAACTTAATTACTGATGATTGGGTGTGGGAATATGGACACATGGCCTGATCACAGAGTAGGAAAGGAAGGTAAGCAAGGAGGAGTGGTCAGGTGATGAGATGAGTCTAGGAAAAGAGGGAAGATATAAGCAAGGCTAGTGGTAAGGGAAAGATGGCACAGCAATGCAAATGATGGAGGAGATGAGATGCTGAATAAAGAACTGCCATAACCTATCCTCTGACTCCTCAAGACACTCCTTTGAATAGACCCACTGAGCGTGGCCAGAATGCCCTCTGAAGCTCTTAACAAAGAGGTAAGACTCTTAACATAGAGATAAGACCCGCTGCTTTTAGGTACAATACCTAACAAATGGTGCCCATACTTGGGGCATAATTTGAAATTAAATTAGGGTAGGAATTGAACTAGATGGGTCCCCTGTAAAATACAGGAAGTCAAAGAGGGTGCCTCGCTGACATTTTCAGGCAAGATGATGGCAAATGCCACAATTAACATAATTAAGCTGGAGGAAGATGAGATATGGGTAGGCAATTATATAAAACCATTAAAAAAACAAGGGGTCACTCTACCCATGGAGGATCTATGGGCATTTATTATTGTATTTGTTATACTTGTTGTGCTTAGTCTGGTGAAATCTGCTTTTGGAAGGGCTAGCTACTCCCAGAGAAGTTTCCCCATGGAGGAGGGTCAAACTGAAAATAGGACAGGCCTCAGTGAAAAAGACTGGGAAGAGATTAAGGAACCATGGCCCCATACCTCCTTATAAGCAATTATACCCTGATTCAAATGAATCAGAGACCTTTGCTCCCAAAGAAAAACAAAAATCTGTATTAAGTGCAGAGAAAGAAGAAAAGATTTGTCCCAGCCCTATCATTTCAAATGAAACAACACATGTAGAATTTACTGCCAGCAAAGAAAAATCAGGATCAGAGAAAACCGTAGAGTAGGCCCATAGAAATTGGGGAGATGTGGAAAGTTGGGGGATTTGCCTAGTTATAGAAACCCCAGAGCCACAAGCCCCTGGTGCACTGCGTAGAGAACATATTCCTATTAAAGATCAAAAATCTTCTGTAGCTCAATATGGCTCTACTGCTCCTTTTGTAACTCTAATTGAGCAGTTCTCTATGATGTTTGTTCTCTGCCCCAATGATTGGAAAACTATAGCTTGAGCCTCTTTGACCTTTGATCAGGCTGTTGTATGGAGAGCTGAATTTGCAGAGCAGGCTAACAGGAGCCCCTGAGACATGGAAATGGGGCTATATTAAATAGATGTGAAAAAATAGGTTCTGAGAAAGTAGGCTATGATGTTTATGCTAATAAAAGGGAAGAAAAGAGGTGCTATGAGTGTGGGCAGTTAGGACACATCAAGCAGGACTATAAGCAGAAAGGTCCTATAATCACATGCTTCACATGTGGTAAAAAGAGGACACTATTCTAAACAATGTATAGCTAATAAGAAGCAGAGAAATGGAATGAGGGAACCCTCGAGGGTCCCTTATCCATTGAAGGTGGAGCCCGAGTCACAGATCTAGTCAGCTATCTTGCCCTCTTCAGTCAGACCCCAACACTGGATCTACCTCCGTCCTATGTCAGCTTGAAGAAGCTCCAGAAGATGAGACCTTCGTCCTTTGTCCCAAACGAGTCAGGGTCTGAACTGATTGAGAGGTGTGCATGGTGTGACGAATGCCCTAAGGCCTCAGGCCTCCACAGTGCTGGAGTTTTATGGCTGCCAGATGCCAATCTGGTCTATGATAGGTTTTCAAGACAGATAATGAGAATTGGTGGGATCAGATCTCTGATTTTTGCTCATTGTTAACCATTAGAGTTCAAGATTTTTTAACTAAAATTGTTTAGGAATCATTGGTGGTCTGGAAGGCCTGAGAGAATAGCTCTCCTAAATTAAGGTGTGTTGTTAGAAAAGTTTTCTGAAAAGCTCTTAGGTAGTCATTTGTAAAAGAGGTAACTTTACAGAGAGATTGAAGAGCAGTTTAGTTTTAAAAAGCCTGGATTTAAATCAGAAAATAGCCAAAATTAGAAATCGGCTGAGGATTTGAGATAAATTAGCTAAACTGAAAGGGGAATAGGTAAAGGGAATGTGAAAGCATTGTTACTGTGGGAGCAGGGTGGAGTCAATTAGATCTGAATTGGGAAAAGTTTCAATTCAGAGAAGAATTGGAGTTTTGCAAATCTTTTGGTTTTAGGGGATGAAGGCCTGGCTAGAGAGAGAGCCAGAGAATGGGTTGGAGAAGAAAGTGAACTGAAACCTTATCACCACCCTTTAGGATTCTTTTGTTCTTTCACAGGCAACTCCAAGAAGGAATTAGCAAAGGAAAAGCTAGGTACTTATAATTAGAATCTATCAGTAATGGAGAACTAAGGGAGTGTCTCCAAACAGTTCAGTTTCTGGGATCCAATATCTATTTTAGAGACAAATAATTTAAAAAAGAGAGAAAGACTTTTTTGCAGTTCAACTCTGGCCAAGTTTGAAACTTCAAAAAAGTCCATTAGAATAATAGTTGGGGAGTTTGATAATTGGTCTCTAGAGAAGATAGAGCAAAGATAATTTCTTTTACTTTCCCCCCTTTTTTCAGATCCCTGACTGCAGGCAGGGATTCGAAGCTTGGGAGAGAGGAAGAAATTATGCCTAGTTTAGTGGAGTAGATTTTATATTGGGATTATTTCCATGTTGGTGCATGGTATAAATGCTTGTGGTTTTTCAATTTGTGCTTAATAATTACAACCTGTTTTGCTATTTCAAAAGGAAAAAAGAAAAAGGGTTTGGTTGTTTTAAACTCTGGCAGAGAGAGTGAGAGAGCAATGAAATGAGCTCTATGCTATAGTTCATGCTCTCTTATTATATCTTCAGGCTATTAATGTTATCTCTGATAGTGCCTATACTGTCTTAAGCCATGCAAAAGTTGAAGAGCCTTACTTTTGTGAGCTCAGGAAACCCTCTCTGCCCGAACTGAGCCAGTTTACTTTTTACATGGACTTAGGTTCTTATCTGAAGGCAATAAATTAGCTGATATCATTGCTTTTCCATAGCTGGGACCTCTTTAGAAATTAAAACTGATAATGGTTCGCCTTATACCTCCCATACCCTTAAAGACTGGATGAAGGAGATTGGCATTGTGCATATTACTGGCATTGTGGAACGTGCCAACCTTCACCTTGAAGGCGATCCTCACAAAAAAGAAAAGGGGAGAGAGGTGGAGATTTAACTCAAGGATATCTGGACAGAGCTCTACACATAGGATTTTCTCCAGCTCTTTCTGATGGTTTGTCACTTGCAATGAGACACATAGTCTTAGTAACTGGGTACTAATATGGGATCCAGGTTTCTTTATATCTCTACAGAAACCAGAGACTGTTGGGTGCTGGCTAAAGGCACCCAGCAAACAGCGAAGGAAACGCAGTCGCCAAGGATGAGATTTGACAAATCTCTTGAGACTGCTGATCAGTTGATCTTACTTCTTGCGTCAGGCAGTGACAAGCTTGAGATGTCTGCTTGGCTGAGACTATCTGACAGCAACCCCTAATGCATTGGACAGAACTTTCACTTTTATGAATTTTTGTTGGGACTTTTTCTGTGTGACCAAAAAATTGGGCGGTTCAAGGCACTGTGTGCCCTTAATCAAACACACCCTTAGACATTGGTATAAACTGGGTACCAAGTTGATGCTGTTACTTTGATGTTAAAAGCAAGATGTGATTGTAGATTTACTCATGTATGTACTATTGTAAATTCCTCCTCTGGGATAGAAATTGAAGGTAAGGATCTAGACAAAAATGCCAGTAACATTTTAGGTACGCCCATTGCAATCCCGTAGGTCATCAAGTACAAAATCTGTTTGTTCTGTTCTGTTGCTCCTGATTTTATGCTTAGTACCTGTATTGTTAAAATCTTTCTTGTATTTGATCAGAGATATGCTCCATGCCATGTACACCTCACTTCCTTGCTACCTGTTCCCCCAAAATCTGTGAGGGTTTCACACCTAAAAGAAAAAGGGGATGTGTCAGGGTCTGAGATTTTGGGACCCCAGTAAAAGAAGTTTGTCTTTGAATTGAGGATCAATTCCCTTGAGAAACATGAGACCCTGAAACTGGCCTGAAGATTGCTGGTAATGGTTTCATTATAATGATAATGATTGGCTTGTTTTGAGGAATTGCTCTGTTATTGAAAGAAGAATGAGACCCTCCAAAACTGAATACCTCCTTTCAATACAAACTTAATTACTGATGATTGGGTGTGGGAATATGGACAAATGGCATGATCACAGAGTGGGAATGGAAGGTAAGCAAGGAGGAGTGGTCAGGTGATGAGATGAGGCTAGGAGAAGAGGGAAGATATAAGCAAGGCTAGTGGTAAGGGAAAGATGACACAGCAATGCAAATGATGGAGGAGATGAGATGCTGAATAAAGAACTGCCCTAACCTATCCTCTGACTCCTCATGACACTCCTTTGAATAGACCCGCTGAGCGTGGCCAGAATGCCCTCTGAAGCTCTTAACAAAGAGGTGAGACTCTTAACATAGAGATAAGACCCGCTGCCCTTAGGTACAATACCTAACACAAAAATACCCAACCCTGACTGATTAAGGATATCCCAGAGTAAAGTAAAGCCTCCAGTCCCTCTCCAGGTTGCTTTACTTTTTCAGCTAGCCTTTCCTGCCTGTCCTGGGAATAGCCCCTGGTTGGCAGTTTACCAGAGCTGCTGGCCCCCTCTCTAAGGAACATACTTTCCCCAGAGATGGCTATGGAAGATGAGCTAGAAGCAGGCTAGCTGAGCTAGAGATAGCTGTCATTACAGAACTTTGGTGTGTTTTTGTGTGTATTGGAACAGCTGGTCATAGTTGTTGCTGACAGTGATGAGGAAGGTGGGCTCTGTCTATCCAATGATTTCCTCTCTTCCAAGATGCCTGTGCCAGCTGGGCTGAAAGCAGGGCTGGGGGCATAAGGGAGCCTGTTCTTGCCAAAGCTCTAGGCTTCAGGGCAGGGGTCTTTCTCTATCTGGATCGGTGGCAATTTGCTGGACAATTTGGTGGTGATGTATTGACTTGCGTTCTACATGTTGTGTGCACCTCTACTCCCTCCACTTTGACTGTTCCACAACTGCCTTTGAATGACAATATCCGCCACTCTAAAACAGTTAACACCGTAAAGCAAGCAAACCATGTCCTGCAGGACTATTCCCAGGCACTATATTTATTATGTGCAAAAATAGTCTGGGAAAGGGTTGCTATAGAAACTCCATCTATTCGGGTTCTCATCCCACTTGCATTTTCTTGAAGTTTTTGACATTGCGTTTCCATTTTTTCTAGAGATCAACTGGTGGAGGTTATTGATTATTTAAGAGCCCAAAATCCACTGTCAATTTCAGGACAGATGTGTTCTACCAGCAATGAATGAATGAATTTATGAAAAAGCATTTGTTGAGTATTTAACTATGTGCACAGAATTGTACTAAGTGATGAGGTCCTGGATGGCGTGGTTCGGTTGTCAGAAAAAGACTGAGGGTGAAGAAAAGTATGATGGGTCAGTTATTTACTCAAAAAGCATTTATAAAGTGCCTACGAAGCTCCAGGCAATTGGGAAGAAAAAGAAGAGCCAAAGAAAATCTCTAGAGATGATGATCTCTTATCTACTAGGGGAAGCAAGATACAAACAGCTGATGTACAAATAAATCATAGGATGAAAATGAGGGCATAAGGTACACAATAGAGAATTAAGAAGAGGGAAGAAAGCAAATAGAAGTGAAGATTGTAAATAGTATTTTCAAGCAGTTTCATCCCAAAAAGGAGGTAGCATATGACAGGATAGTAAGAAGGGATCAATGGATGTAGGCCGACATGTTTTTAAGGGTGGGGAAGAGATAAACATGTTTATAAACAGGGGGAAGCAGCCAGTACACAGGGAGATACTGAAGTGAGAGAACTGGACGAAAAAAGTAGCAGTCTGCTGGAGGAAATGGGCTTGAAGGGTAGAGATGGATTTGCCTCAATAAGAAAGAAGCTCATCTCTGTATGTCAAATGGGGTGGAGTAGGAGACAGTGGCAGAGGATGTCTGAATGATGGGAGAGGAAGTGAAGGGAACAAGAGAAAGCTCTCAGGGAATGACTTTTATATTTACAGTAAAATATGTGGCAAAGTTCTCAGCTGAGAATTAGGAGAGGTGGTGTGAGAAGGAGCCATGGGAGTTTTGAGAAGGGATGAGAATTTTCTGAAGAGCCATTGTGGTGAGTGTAAGAGTGAGTTAATCAGTTATTTTAATACTAAGCCCAATTCGTTGATCTTTTCTTTCTCTATTTTATTCAAGTAAGCATCTAGAGATATAAAATTGAAAACCCTCAATTAAATACCAAATTGGAAATTCTAAAAATAAAAGGAGAAATTAATAAAATTGAAAATAACAAAATTATTGAATTAATAAATAAAACTAAGAGTTGGTTCTATGAAAAAACCAACAAAATAGATAATCCTTTAGTTAATTTGATAAGAAAAAGGAAAGAGGAAAATCCAATTGTCAGTCTCAAGAATGATAAGGGAGGGGGCAGAGCCAAGATGGCAGAGTGAAAAGGTGACTTTCTGCCTCTCCTCCGATCTTCTCTCAAATCAACAATAAAATAAGCCTCTGAACTGATCTTCAAGTCAATGAACTCAGAAATATTTGGGCACAGCTCTCTGGATAACTTCATATCAGGTTAGTCGGACTTGGACAGAGAGATAAATAGGTGACTCTTGTGGAGGCCGGAAGTGAGGGTGGGACTCAGCTCAGCTCATCGTGGAAGAAATTCCAAACTCCAAACTCCAAATTCCAAACACCTGGAGTTTATCTGAGGCACCCAGGACACTCTGCCCTCATTGGGGGCAGGTGTTCTGGCAGACTTGCCTTGTTTAAGGAGTAATTCGGACTTAGTCCTAGCCCCCACTGGCCCACCACGTTAAGTCAACTCGCCGAGGTGCCCCAGGGCAAAGCTTTTTCAGCCGCCGTTTTTTTCCCCTACCTTAAAGAGATATCCACGCTGTCTAAAAAAAAAATGATTAAGAAGCAAAAGAGAGCTGTCACCATAGACAGCTTTCATCAAGGCAAAAAAACGACCCCAGACCCAGAGGTTCCTTTAGACAAAAATCCAGAGAAAATCAGCCAGGACCATCACTGGTCTCCTTTTCAAAAGGCCTTTCTGGAAGATTGCATAAAGAACCTCAAAAGAGAGCTGGAGGATAAATGGGAAAATGAACTGAAATCAGTGCAAGAAGGATACAGTATCTTGCAAGAAGGATATGATGCCCTGCAAGAGAGATATGAAAAAGACACCAATGTATTGAAAAATAAAATTAGTGAAGTGGAAAAAGAGTGCAATGAACAAATTGGCCAGTTACAAAAGGAGCTTAAAAAGGTAACTGAAGAAAACAACACTTTAAAAATAAGAATTGAACAAATGCAAGTGAATGACTCACTAAGACTTGAAGAATCAGTCAAACAAAAACAAAAAAATGAAAAATTAGAAGAAAATATGAAATATCTCCTAGGAAAAACAACTGACTTGGAAAATAGATCTAGGAGAGACAATCTACGGATTATTGGACTTCCTGAAAGCCATGATCAAAAAAAGAATCTAAACACTATCTTCCAGGAAATCCTGAAAGAAAACTGCCCCGAGATTGTAGAATCAAAGGGCAAAATCACCATTGAAAGAATTCACCGATGACCTCTTGAAAGAGACCCCAAAATTAAGACCCCAAGGAATATCGAGGCTAAATTTCAGGACTATAGCACCAAGGAACAGATTCTGCTAGCAGCTAGAAAGAAACAATTCAAATACCGAGGATCAATAATTAGAATCACACAGGATTTGTCAGCTTCCACACTGAAGGATCGAAGGGCTTGGAACCAGATATTCTGAAGGGCAAAGGAACTTGGATTACAGCCAAGAATAACCTATCCAGCTAGAATGAGCATTATCCTCCAGGGAAGAAGATGGTCATTCAATGATATAGGTGAATTTCACCTATTTCTAATGAAAAGACCGGAACTGAACAATAAATTCGACACCCAAACACAGAACTCAAGAGATGCATAAAAAGGTAAAAAGGAAAGGACCCTTGAGAACTTTATTTCTACTAGGGGGATCAAAGTTTGGGGGTATAATTAACTAGATATTACTTTAATAATATGAAAAAGAGAACTAGAGGGGAAAATGTTGTCATACTGGGGAAAAGAGGGGAAAAGTGGTAAAATAAGATCTAAAAAAAAGGAGATAAAAACAAGGTAAAATCACTTGAAGAGGCAAAGAAAACCTCATATAATTGAGAGAAAGAGGGGAGGGAGATGAGCACTTTGTAAATCTTACTCTCATTAGGTTGGGCTCTAAAAATGTATATCAGACATTTGATTTCACATAGAAACTTGTCTGTGGCTAGAGGGAAGTGGGAGGGAAAGGAGGAAAAGTAAGGGACAAACTAATAGAAGGGAAAATAGAAGAATCAGGGAAAAGGAGTAAAAACAGGGGGAGGGGATCTAAAGGGTGGAGTATTGTTTGGCGGAGGGGGTCATCAAAAACAAAGTACTGAGGAGGGGGGAAGTGAGAAAGGGGAAAGGAAAGGGGAAAACATAACTTGGGTAAATAAGATGGCAGGAAATAAAGAATTAGTTATTCTAACTGTGAATGTGAATAAGATGAACTCTCCCATAAAGCGGAAGCAGATATCAGACTGGATTAAAAACCAGAATCCCACAATATGTTGTCTACAAGAAACACATTTAAAACATAGTAACACATATAGAATGAAGGTAAACGGCTGGAACAGGACCTATTATGCTTCAGGTGAAGAAAAAAAAGCAGGGGTAGCAATCCTTATCTCAGATCAAGTAAAAGCCAAGATAGATCTAATCAAAAGAGATAAGGAAGGAAACTATATTTTATTAAAGTGTACCATAGATAATGTAGCAATATCTATACTAAATATATATGCACCAAGTGCAATAGCACACAAATGCCTAGGGGAGAAATTAAGAGAGATGCAAGAAGAAATAGACAGCCAAACTATACTAGTGGGGGATCTCAACCTTGCTCTCTCAGAATAAGATAAATCAAACTACAAAATAAACAAGAAAGAAACCAGGGAGATAAACCAATTGTTAGAAAAGTTAGGTATGATAGATATATGGAGAAAGTTGAATGGAGACAGTAGAGAGTTTACTTTTTTCTCAGCAGTCCATGGAACCTACACAAAAATTGACCATGTGCTAGGGCATAAAAACCTCAAAATCAAATGCAGAAAGGCAGAAATAGTAAATGCATCCTTTTCAGATCATGATGCAATGAAAATCACATGCAATATAAGTCCAAGAGAAAATAAACCAAAAGGTAATTGGAAAATAAATAATGTAATCTTGAAGAATGAATGGGTGAAAGAGCAAATCATAGACACGATCAGTAATTTCATCCAGGAGAATGACAATAAGGAGACAACATACCAAAATTTGTGGGATACGGCCAAAGCGGTTTTAAGGGGCAATTTTATATCTCTAGATGCTTACTTGCATAAAATAGAGAAAGAAAAGATCAATGAATTGGGCTTATTATTAAAAAAAAAA
>JAJPUD010026550.1:0-16386 GCA_023553655.1 Myrmecobius fasciatus
GGGGGGGGGAAATGCACAGAGCAACACAACTTCTTTCAAAGGACAATTGACCAAAAAGAAAAAGAGGTTTTGAAAAACTAAGAATTGGATAAATGGAAGCAAATGACTCAATAAGACATCAAGAACTAATCAAACACAATCAGAAAAGAAGGAAAAACAGAAGAAAATGTAAAATAGCTCATTGGAAAGACAACCAATATGGAAAATATATGCAGGAGAGAGAATGTAAGAAACATTGGATTATCTTTCAAGAAATCATCAAGGAAAACTGTCCTAATAATCCAGACACAAAAGATAAATTTGAAAAATCCACTAATCATCTCCTGAAAGAGATCACAAAACAGAAATTCCTAAAAATATTGTAGCTGTATTCCAGAATTATCAGATCAAGAAAAAAAATACAATAAGTAGCTAGAAAGAAACAAGTCAAATATCAAGGAAGCCACAATCAGAATTACTTATGATTTAGCAGATTCCAAATGAAAACATCAGAGGATCTAGATTATAATATTCCAGAAGGCAACTACAAGCAAGAATAAACTACCCAGCAAAATTAAGCCTAGTCTTTCAGGGGAAAAGATCATCATTCAATGAAATACATAGTTTTAATGATTTCTGATGAAAAGACCAGAGCTGATTAGAAAAATTGACCTTAAGATACAAGATTCAATAGAAACATAAAAAGGAGAACAGAAAAGAAAAATATGTTATTTAAAAGTTAAACTGTTTCCATCCCTACACAGCAAAATGATTCTTGTAGTTCTCAACACTGTATCTTTATCAGGGCAATTAGGCATGGTGTATAAACAGAGAGTGTGGGTATAGATCGATATTAATATGATGATATTTAAACAATTGAATGTGAAAAAAGGAATGTATAGAAAAAGGAAAAGGGGAGGTAAAAAAGAGCAAATTATATCACATGCATAGAAAAAAAAGGATTTATTACAGTAGAGGAAAAGTAGGAAGAGGGAAGCTTTGTTTGCACCTTAATGTCACTGAATTTGGCTCAAAGAAGGAACGACATATACATTCATTTGGGCATATAGATGCGTCTTAACTTATAGTAAAGTAGGTTGAGAATGATAGAATTGAAAGCAAAAGTAATATGGAAAAGGACAAGAAAATTGGATGACAAAAGGGAGGGCAGATGGAGGGAGGTGGGGATCAGAAGTAAAACACTGGTGAGGAGGAAAAGGGTGAAGGAAGAAAGAAAAGAAAGGGAAGGAAATACAGAGTTAATGATTATCGCTATGAATGGGATGATTCTCCCATAAAATGGAGTGGATCAAAAGCCAGAATTCTACAATACCTTTTTTACTAGAAACAAATTTGAAGTAGAGAGATACACAGAGAATAAAGGGAAAAGGCTGAAACATAATATATTATGCTTCAGCTGAAGTAAAAAAAATAAAAAAGGTTAGTGATGTTGATCTTAGAGCAAGAAAAAAAGAAAAATGGATCTAATTAAAAGATAAGGAAACTATATTTGCTAAAGGGTACCATAGATAATGAACTAATATCAATATTAAATATATATGCACCAAGTAGTATAGCATCCAAATTGTTAGAAGTTAAGTGACTTACAACACAAATCAACTGGCAAGGCATTTCCATAGCACTGTCTTGGAATTAAATAAATCTAACCACAAAATAAACAAAAAAGAAGTTAAGGAGGGAATAGAATTTTAAAACAGTTAAATATGAAAAAACCTGTAGAGAAAATTGAGTGGGAAAAGAAAGGAATATTATTTTTGCTCAGTAGTACTTGATGTCTACACAAAACTGACCATAAGTCAGAGCAAAAAAAACCTTACAATGAAATGCAGAAAGGCAAAAATATTAAATGAAGTTTTTTCAGATCCTATTGTAATAAAACTTATGCCTAATAAAGAGCCATGAAAATTTGGAAACTAAACATTCTAAGCATAAAGAATAGGAGAGTCAAAAATAAATCATAGAAACCAAAAATTTCATTCAAGAGAATGACAATAATGATGCAGCATACCAAAACTTATGGGATTTAGCCAAAGCAGTTTTTAGGGGAAATTTTTATCTCTAGATGCTTTTATGAAAAAGAAGACATCAATAAATTGGGAATGCACCTAAAACACTACAAAAAGAACAAATTAGAAAACTTCAAAACTAGAAAATTTGAAATTCAAAAGAGATATTAATATAATTTTAACTAAAAAACCTATTGAACTAATTAAGAAAACTAAGAGTTGATTTTATGGAAAAAAATTCAACAAAATTGATAAACCCTTAGTTAATTTGATTAGAAAAAAGAAAGAAGAAAACCAAATTATTAGTACCAAAAATGAAAGTGATACACTTAGCACCAATAAAGAGGAAATTAAAACAATAATTAGGAACTATTTTGCCCTTTATGCCCATAAATCTGACAATTAAAGTGAAATAAATCAATATTTATATATTTACCATATTTACATTAAATGACCATCAATGAATTCCATAAGAAAAAATCTCCATTGCCAAATGGATTTACAAGTGAATTCTATAAAACATCTAAGGAACAATTAATTCTAACATTATATAAACTATTGGTAAAAAATAGGCAAAGAAGTGTGACACAAAGGAGCTTCAAGTTCCAGACAAAACACAGAGAAGGAGATGCTTCTATAAACTACCTCTGTAGATAAAGGGATCCTTCTCTTTCAAACAGAATAGATTCCTCTTCTATTAATCTGGGTAATTTTTATTTTTGTAAGTATTTATCATTTTCCCTTAGATTATCAGATGTATTGGCATACATTTGGGCAAAATAGCCCCAATTATTGCTCTAAATTTTTCCTTATTGGTGGAAAGTTCACCCTTTTTATTTTTGATAGCAACAATTTGATTTTTTTCCCTAATGAAATTAATCAAAAGTTTATTAATTTTGTTGTTTTTTTCATAAAACTCATGCTTATTTTTGTTTTTAGTTCAATAGTTTTCTTATTTTCAATTTTATAAATCCCATTTTTGTCATCAGAATTTCTAACTTGGTATTTATTTGAGGGATTTTAATTTGTTCTTTTTCTAGCTTTTTTAGTTTCATGCCTAATTCCTTGATCTCCTCTTTCTCTATTTTAAACAAGTAAACATCTATAGATGTAAATGTTCTCCTAAGAAATGTTTTGGCTACATCCCATAAATTTTGTATGTTATCTCATTATTGTCAGTCTGCTGCATGAAATCATTGATTATGTCTATGATTTACTATTTCTTCCACTTATTCTTTAGAATGATATTACTAGTTTCAAATTCATTATAGTCTATTTTTCCCTTGCCCTTTTTACATGTAACTTTTATTGCATCATGATCTGAAAAGGATGCATTTGTTATTTCTGTCTTTCTGAATTTGATTTTCAGGTTTTTCTGCACTAATACTTAGTCAATTTTTGGGTAGGTTCCATGTACCACTGAGAAAAACTATATTCCTTTCTGTCTCCATTTAATTCTCTCCAAAGGTCTATGTCACCTAACTTTTTTTAAATTTTATTTTACCCCCTTAAGTTCTTTCTTAAATATTTTTGTTATTTTACCTGGTATTAGTTGGGCCTGTCCAAGTCCCACATTATTCTGGGGTTCATGGGCTCACTATTTTCTTTTATGGTTGCTTTGGATGTGTTACAGCTAGTATGCTGATCCACTGGCTACTGAACCAGGAGAGACTAGCCAACACTACTGTATTTTAGCTAAGAAACTCTATGTAGATTCCCCTCTGGGTGCAGGTGCCACACAGCACTGGGTCTTTGCCCTATGCCTGCTCTTGGCTGCTTTCTCCATGCCCAATTGAAACAAATCTTTTCTGAAGTTCTGCCAAAACATCTTCTACTTGAAATTTGTTACACTTCAAATATTTGTGTGTTCTGTCACTCCAAAACCAGTTCATAGACTTGATCTTGTATTGATCTGAGGGAAGCTAGGAAGAGCTCAGATAAAAATCTCTCTACTTTCTGACATTTAAGCTCTGCTTCACAGGAAAAAAAACAATTTCTTGACACAGGAAACTAGCAAATGTTTTCTTTCTTCATCACCACTTCCAGTGATTTTATCCTAAGAAATTTTTCTTTAAAAATTGATTTAAGGGGGGCAGATAAGTGGTGCAGTGGATAGAGCACCAGCCCTGAAGTCAGGAGGACAGTTCAAATTTGAACTCAAGACACTCAACACTTCCTAGCTGTGTGATCCTGGGCAAGTCACTTAACCCCAATTGTCTTAGCCAAAAAATGATTTAAGGATGTCCATCATTTAGGAAATGGCTGGAAAAGTTATATAATTGTGATGCAAAACTATTGTGCTAGATGCCTTAGCTTCTCTGAAAATGAACTCGGACAATTCCAAAGGACTCATTATGAAAAATGTTATACTTCTGCAGAGAGAGAACTAAGGACTTCAGATTCAAGATTGAAACGTACTTTTTTTGATACATATATACATTACTTTTATTCTTTTTTTATTAAAGCTTTTTATTTGTATAACATATGTATGGGTAGTTCCCCAGCATTGATCTTTACAAAGCTTTCCATTACAAATTTTACCCCCAGTCCCCTCCCCTCCCCTAGATGGCAGGAAGTCCACAACATGTTAATAATGTTGAAATACTTGACAAGTTATGCAAGAAAAATCCTATCTACGAGAAAAAAAAAAGAAAAACAGAGAAAGGAAACACAATGCAAACAAATATCAATAGAGAGCATGAAAATGTTATGTTGTGGTCCATATTTCATATCCCTCTCTCTGGGTGTATATGGTTTTCTTCAGTGAACAATTGGAACTGGTTTGAGACAATTCTTTGTCGCAGACAGCCATGTCCATCAGAATTGATCATCATGTAATACTGTTGTTGCTGTGTATGATGATCTCCTGGTTCTGCTTGTTTCACTCAGTATCAGTTCATGCAAGTCCCTCCAGGCCTCTCTGAAATCGTCCTGCTGGTCGTTTCTTACAGAGGAATAATATTCCATAACATTCATATACCATAATTTATTCAGCCACTCTCCAATTGATGGGCATCCCTTCAGTTTCCAGTTTCTAGCCACGACACAAAGGGCTGCCACAAACATTCTTGCACATGTGGGTCCCTTTCCCTCTTCTAAGATCTCTTTGGGATATAGGCCCAATATAAACACTGCTGGGTCAAAGGATATGCATAGATTGATAACTTTTTGAGCTTAGCTCCAGATTGCTCTCCAGAATGGTTGGATCCATTCACAGTTCCACCAACAATGTATTAGTGTCCTAGTTTTCCCACATCCCCTCCAACATTCATCGTTATCTTTTCCTGTCATTTTAGCCAATCTGACAGGTGTATAGTGGTACCTCAGAGTTGTCTTAATTTGCATTTCTCTGATCTATAGTGATTTGGAGCAACTTTTCATATGACTAGAGATGGTTTTATTTTCATCATCTGAAAGTAGTCTGTTCATATCCCTTGACCACTTATCTATTGAAGAGTGGCTTGAATTCTTATATACATGAGACAATTCTCTATATATTTTAGAAATGAGGCCTTTATCAGAACCATTAAATGTAAAGATGATTTCCCAATTTGATGCTTCCCTCCTAATCTTCTCTGCATTTGTTTTATTTGTACAGAAACTTTTTAACTTAATATAATCAAAATTATTCATCTGGTGTTCAATTAGGAGTTCCAGATCTTCTTTGGACATAAATTTATTCCATCTCCACAGGTCTGAGAGGTAAACTATATTATGTTGAAACGTACTTTTTAAAAAAAGTTTTATTTTCCTTATTTTTTTGTCTGTGTTTTCTTTGGCAACATGACTTCATATATGCAATCCATATCATATTTCTTGCCTTCTCAAGAAAGAGGAAGATAATGTAGTGAGAGAATTCAGAAAACAATTGTAAAATATTTAAAAGTATATCATTGGGAATTGTATAATAAAACAATTAAAATAGATTTTCAGAATGGAAAAATTATGTAAAGGCATATTTGCACTGCTTGCCCAGCTACCAAATTATTTTAGTTATAGCTATGCTTCTCTTACATTCTTACAGTGTCTTCATGCAACCTTTTCATGAACATATGTCAAGTGACTGGAAGCTATGTATTTCACCATCAATTAATTTATTATTGTATTTTTAATAAAATAATACCTAATGTTTAAATGGGCATATAATAGTGACTTAAATTTTTATTGGTTTACTGAATTAAATTTTGTAAAATATCATGCTTTTTGAAACTTTCAGCAAGGTAAGGTAAGTTCCATTATTATTCCCATTTTTCAAATTAGAAACTAATTTTTGATAGCCTCTTTTTGTATTCAGACAAAATTTGCTACTTCCTACATTCTACCATGTCCCTCTCTTTATCCACACTACTTATGAGATCAAAAGGAAGAGGAATTTCCTGACATACTTCCAAAAATCGGGTATTTCCAAAATTCTAATATATTCCAAAAATCAAGGAACTCCCTTGAAATTTAGGGAAAAGTGAATAGGTCAATGAAGTTTATCCTAAAGTATCTTTATACTTATGTACATATACAACAATGAAAAAAAAATTTCAGACAGAAAACCAAAAACAATGTCTTTGAGATATCTCCCTCTGCTGGTAAGTGGAACAAATGGTTAGCCATAGAGGGTGGGATTCAATAGATTTTACTAATTTAGTACTATATTGAAGTCCTTATAGGTCCTTCTTTCCCTAACCCTTAGTCTAAAGAGTTGAAAATGACCATACCCAGAGACCAAATCAGTCCTATCAAGATAATGATGTAGATATCATGATGATAAAGAAACAGAAGGCTGGAATCCTTATATGCATATTTGGTAACACAAAGTTAGTGAGAATAGACAAATAGTCAATTGAACAGAGGCTATTATGAGTTTCTCATACAAAGAAACTCAAAGTAGAAAGGCCAATGGTTAATATATTCTCTGTGGATTTTGTTCTGCCTCATGGAACTATATAAATGAGGTGTACTCCTTCAAAATGGCAGCTCCCCAAATATTTAAATTCTATGGAATTGATCTAGATTTATTATAACAATAATGATCTAATGATAATAGTCATTTTGTCAACTCAGAATTTGAAATTCTTTCTAGAAAATATATCATAAAAATTAATGAGAAGTGCATGACAAATAAACAAAACTACTGGAATGAGAGAAGCAGCTTGGTGCATATCATAGTTAAAAGGCAAGATTCTGAAGATCATGAAGGCCCAAATACTATCTCTGAAAAACAGTAGGTGTTTGGTCTTAAGCAAAGCACTGTGCTGTTAGTGCTCCAGGTAACTCAAAGACTTTCCATTTTAGGACAAGTTGTGAATATTCATTGAGAGAGGGAGGTTTTTTTTTTTGTTTTTGTTTTTTTTTTTTTCCCTAGGAAATCACCAAACCAATGAATCATCAATCAGCACTAAAATATTTCTAAGATTCTAAATTTAGATTTAATAAATAAATACCACAGTGTTAATATTACTGAAGTTGGAGCACTTATATCTTGAATATAAAATACCTGTGTTCAGAAGTACTTTGAAGCTCAAATGATATTAATTACCTTGAAAATTTTAAAGTACTATGTGAATGCTAGTTGTTATTGTTTATGGTGGTGGTGACTATAGTGGTGGTAATAGTAGTAATAGTAGTACACTTAAATCACCAAGTCTTCAGACTAGTGATCACTTCATTCTTTGAGCCTTCTACCACTTCTGCAAAGTTCATGTAATGTTTATAGACTAACAAAGGGCTGTGTTGGTAAATGGCCAACAACTGAGTACTCCAGGAAAAAAAATAAAGATTTTACATATATTTAAGTTTAGTCTGCATTAATAGTTGCTTAAGTCTGGAGAAATCAATTACAAAAATTAAGTATTGATTTGTACTTGTATTTATAAGGTCTAAATGATCATACTAAGAGCAACCACCAAATTATATCCCAATTTTTGTTCTCTAAAAATATTTTTGAATGACTTTTACACAATTTAAGAGCACTTTTTTATGTGCTTATAAGAAGCAAGCATCTAAGTTTTTTGCAAGAAAAGCATATAAGATTTTTCCAATATATTGAGAGGTATATTTGACTATATAGACAAAATGTTAAAATATTTAGTTTCAAGTGTAAATATGTTAAAAATCTACCATGCTCACTACATACACAGAGAGATACATATATATATATATATATATATATATATATATATATATATATATATACACATATATATATACATCTATATCTACATACATATATTATATTATATATAGTAAAGACATAGATTTTGAAGGATTCATTAACATTTATATAGGGGTCTTTTGTATTTGGATTTTTCAACTTGTTTTCATTCACAGGAGATAAAAAGAATTTTAGGCTGAGGGAAAACTGAGCTTTCTCATACATAAAAACTCTTGGGTGGCTTTCATTTTTATCAAAACCCATCCTAAAGTGAGTTTGGTGACACACAATCTCCATGAGGGAATAAATCAGGAGCTGCAAAAATTTTTCTAACTCTAAGTCATATAGAGGGTTGGATTAAAGATATCCATAATTAGTAAGACAGCAAGGATGAAAGAAAAGTTAAATGCTGCACATTCTCTTTAGCTATTTGATTCTTTTTTTCTGTATTCCAAAATATCTGGATAGAAATAGCTTCGAAAATATCTTTTTGAAAGGAAAAATACAATTCACATCCAAGACTCTGGGAACTGATATATTAATCTCTTATTATGAGGATATAAAATGTAAATACTAATACCATACACTATATTTTAAGACAAAAGTTGCAGAAAACAATGTACTAAGTAATTTCTAGCTTGGAGAGAGATAGAGACAGAGGCAGAAACAGAAAAAGTCAGAGACAAAGACATAAACAGAGAAAGATGTCAAAACAGATATCGCCCTGTAGGTGTTCTAGCATGACTACTTATATCAATACAATTTAAGGTAGCGTTTATATAACCCTTGAAGAATGAAAAGATATATATATATATTTATTATTAAAGCTTTTTATTTTCATAACATATGCATGGGTAATTTTTCAACATTGACCTTTATAAAAGTTTCTGTTCCAAATTATTCCCTCCTTTCCCCAGCCCCTTCCCCTAGATGGCAGGTAGTCCAATACATGTTAAATGTGTTAAAATATATGATAAATTCAATATATGTATACATATTTATACATTTATCTTGATACACAAGAGAATTCAGATCTAGAAAGAAAAAGAATCTGAGAAGGAAAACAAAATGCAAGCAAACATCAACAGAAAGTGAGAAATTGCTATGTTGTGATCCATACTCATTTCCCTCAGTTCTCTCTCTGGATGTAGATGACTATCTTCATCACAACATCATTGGAATTGGTTTCAATAATCTCATTGTTAGAAAGAGCCACGTCTATCAGAATTGATCATCATATAATCTTGTTGTTACTGTATATAATGATCTCCTGGTTCTGCTCATTTCACTTAGCATCAGTTCATGTAAGTCTCTCCAGGCCTCTCTAAAATCATCTTGTTAGTCGTTTCTTATAAAGCAATAATATTCCATAACTGATTCAAAAACTATGGAGAGTAATTTTGAACTATGCCCAAAGGGCTATCAAACTGTGCATAGTCTTTTATCCAGCAGTGTTTCTATTGGGATTGCATCCCAAAGAGATCATAAAGGAGGGAAAGGGGCCCACATGTGCAAAAATGTTTGTGGTAGCCCATTTTATAATGGGAAGAAATTGGAAACTGAGTGGATGCCCATCAATTGGAAAATGGCTGAATAAGTTATGGTATATGGATGTTATGGAATATCATACCCAGCAACAAAAAGATTATAAAATGATCAATTTTAATGGGCATGGTCTCTCCAATAATGAAATGATTCAGGCTAGTTCCAATGGTCTTGTAATGAAGACAGCCATCTGGAACCAGAGAGTGAAATTTGGGAACTGTGTGGATCACAATATAGAATTTTCACTCTGTTTGTGTTGGTTCCTTGCATTTTGTTTTCTTTCTCATTTTTTTTCCTTTTTTATCTGATTTTTCTTATGCAGCATGATATTCGTGTAAGTATGTGTAGTAGAATTGCACATTTTTAACAAGTATTCAATTACATGCCATGTAGGGGAGGAGGTGGGGAGAAGGGAGGGAAAAAATTTGCAAAAGAAGCTTTTGCAAGGGTGAATGTTGAAAATTAGAGAGAGAGAAAGAGAGATGTCAAAACTTATGTTGTTTGTCCTATATGCATTCTAGCATGACTATTTAAATCAAGACAATCTAACATTTACAGGACTCGAACAAGTTAAACAAGATGTTTTAAAATACAAGAACTCTCATATTGTGGAAAAAATACTTCAGGCAGACAGAAAAATTGAAGTCTCTTGGTGCCACATTCAATATCACCTGGGATTTAGCAATTATTATTCTAATATAGTAGATGGCTTGGAATATGATATTCCAAATGCCAAAAAGATGTAGGATTACTGCCAAGAATGACTTATTCAGCAAAACAGAATATGATTTTACAAGAAAAAGTACATTTAAGAAAGTAGGGACTTTCAAGCCTTCCTAATGAAATAACTTAAGTTGAATAATAAATCTGACATTCAAAGAACAGTCAAAAGAAGCCCAAAAAGCCCAAAAAAGAAAAGCCCATAAAAAAAACATAAGGGATTTCAAGTGGTTACAACATTTTATACAAAAATGACACACTTAACTTTTAAGAATTTTTACCATCAGGATAATTTCAAGGTACCACCTAAGACCAAGTGCATGAGTATGAGTTTATTATCTGGGAATGATATAAAAATAGGAATGGAAGAGTAAGATTCACTGGGAGAAGGGGGAAGAGAGCAGGTAACAGGGAGAAAATATCTCACATAAAAGAAGCATTAAGGGAAGAGTTTTTGAAATGGAGGAGATATTGGGAGCAAGACAGTGAGCAATGCTTAAACCTCAATTTCATCTGAATTGGCTCAAGAAGGAAATAATACTTATCTATCTATGTATTTATAGATAGATAAATAGATATATACACACAGTTGAATATAGAAGTTAATCATACCCAATTTGGAGAGAGAGATGAGTAGCAGAATAAATTAATGCAGGCAGTGATCAGAAGCAAAGGAGACTTTTGAGGAGATGTCATGGAAAAAACCTAAGGAAAAATAGAAGGGAATAGGATGAAGGGAAATAGCAATTATAACTGTAAATATAAATGTAATAAACTCATCCATGAAATGGAAAATTATAGCAAAATGAATTAGAAATTGAATTCTAACAATATGTTACTTATAAGAGACAAACATAACACAAACAAAAAGACAAATACAGCCAGGCTTGTTGCTACAAAAAAAAAATAGAGTTAAAATTTTATTCCTCCTTCCCCCTTGAGACAGTATACAGGCAGATATAGGTGATCCATTTATAATCATGTAAGATTTTTCCATATCAAACATTTTCTGCAAGAATCATGAATTTAAAAAAAATGAAAGAAAGAGGGAAAAAGCAGGCTTCTGTCTATATTCAGACAAGATCTGTATTTCTCTGGAGGCGGTTCCATTCTCTTCACTTTGCATCAGTTCATATAAATCTTTCCAGGATTTTCTGAAATCATCATTTCCTTTAACATAATAATATTCCATTACAATCACATAACACATTTTGGATAGCTATTACCTAGTTAATGGGCATCCCTTTGATTTCCAGTTGTCAGCCACCACAAGAAGAAATGCCATAAATGATATTATACATCTTTGGGATATAGACCTAGCAGTGGAATTGCTGAATCAAAGGGTGTGCACAGTTGTATAGACCTTAGGGGGATAGCTCCAATTTGCTTTCCAGGATGGTTGGATCAATTTACAATAGGAGAGACATTGTTAATCTCAGGGGATATAATGTAATTGAACCACACTCAAAGGTATGAATTTTTTTTAAGCTTTCTTTATTGAGTGCAGTTTCTTACTTACAAAACATATTTTTATTTAAATCTAGGAAATGAAATACTTTGACATTTACAGAATGTTCTTAAAAATCTTAGAGCAGTATTATTCTTTATTCATGTATACTTCCCTAAGACTGTATAAAAGCAAAGTTTACTTTAAAGATTATCCCCCAAAAAAAACCCAACAATCACAACATATCAATATTAGCATTTAAAAAAATTTAAATTTTAAACTATTATATTTTAAAAGCAAATATATAAATATATTTATTATTTAAATATGTAAAGTAAATGAGTTAAGATAAATAAAATAAATATGAGTTAAAATATGTAACAAGTAGTTTTAGTCTTACTTTAATGTTAGAACTATACATTTCTATATTGGCCACAGCTGTATTCATGATTTCTTCCTCATGAGCAAAGATTCATAAACTGGGAAGTCTCATAACTTTAAAAAAATTGGAAGGGAAACCTTATTTCAATTTTATTTTTTTTGTAAGCCTAGGCATTTTATTTTATAAATTTAAAAACTTAATTTTGAGAAGGGGTCCATAGGCTCTACCAGACTTCTAAACAATCAATGACACAAAAAAATCATATTATTAACTCCTGCCCATGTGGAATATAATTTTGATTAAATTATTTGAAAGATTAGATTGAAGATGGGACTGAATAAAAATTGAAAGTCTTTGATGAAAAGTTTAGTCTAAATGTAGAGAGGTTTACAACTAGATTATATCCAGATGATTTTTTTTCAACCATTAACAACTCTCAAAGAGCAATTAAATTATACAGCAGGTGTCACCTATATTGATAAACAGTGATAGAAATAAATAGCAAACTGTGATAGAAATGAGAATTCTAGAATATGTGAAATCATGGGGAAAATACTATTTAAAGTGAAAGGATGGGACAGCTACCACAGCGGATAGAGCACCAGCCCTGAAGTCAGGAAGTCTTGAGTTCAAATGTGGCCTCAGACACTTAACACTTCCTAACAGTGTGACTCTGGGCAAGTCACTTAACCGCACTTGCCTCAGCAAAAATAATAATAATAATAATAAATTTAAAATAAAGTGAAAGAGTTCAAATCCTGGCTTAATTTTGTATTGTCTGTTTAATCTAATAAATCCCTTAATCTCTTCAGGTTTCAGTTTCCTCAAATATACAAGGGGAAAGAAACAGATGATCTCTAAAATCCACACTCCAAGTCCTAGGATACTTGATCCAACAAAATTGGAGACTTACCAAGAAAGTGCTGTAGGCTCAAACATCCAGAAGGGTAAAGAAGAAAGCCAATCATTAATAACAGAGTAAAAACAAAGAATTAAAGAATAAAATAATTGTCATGAGGGTAGAGTCAGGGAGAAGTTCTGGTAGAGAAAATGTAGCTTCCCTTAAGAGTGTTCTATTCTTTCTTGTACTAAGTACTCCAAATGAAAATTAAGTAATTGTTTTCATTTTTTAAATGTAAACATGTCAATGATCAGTGATTTTTTCAGTGTAATAAACTTTTTGCAGGGAAATTAACTGCAATAAAATATATTCCAGTAGTTTTTTTTTTTGTTTGTTTGTTTTGTTTGTTTTGTTTGTTTTGTTTTGTTTTGTTTTAAGATAAGTCTGGTTTGGTTACCTGAGACACAGGGATTAAAAGTTTTGCTCAAGGTCATAGAGAGTGGGATTTTTTAAATTAAAAAATATTTATTAGTTTTTGACATTTACTTTTGTAAGATTTTGATTTTTACTTTTTTTCTCACTGCCATTTCTAACCCCTTTCCAAGATGGCAATCTTTTATAAGTCATACATATACAATCATAATAAATCTCTTTCCACATTAGTCATATTATGAAAAAAGAATCAGAACAAAAGGGAAAACCCACAAGGCAGGAAACAAACAAAAAACCCAACAAAAGTGAACACTGTATGCTTCAATTACTTCAAAGTTATTTCTCTGGATATAGGTAGCATTTTTCATCATGAATCTTTTAGAATTGTCTTTAATCATTAAATGGCTAAGAAAAGAAAAATCTATCAAAGTTGATTATTTAAACAACGTTGCTGTTATTGTATACTGTTCTCTTAGTTTTGCTCATTTCATTTAGCATTAATTCATGTATGTTCTTCAGATTTTTATGAAATCTACCTGCTCATTATTTCTTATGGAACAGTAATATTTCATTATATTCATATATCTTAACATTCAGCCATTCCCCAGCTGATGGCATCCACTCAATTTCCAATTCCTTGACACTACATAAAGGGCTGCTACAAACATTTTTGCATATATTGCTCCTTTTCCATCTTTTGTGATCTCTTTGTGATGCAGACCCAGTAGTAAGACTGCTAAATGAAAGGGTTTCCCCATTTGATTGTTCTTTGGACACAGTTCCAAATTACTTTCCTGTATGTTTGGATGATTTCACAATACCACCCAAGCATTAGAGTTCCAATTTTCCCACATCCTTTCCAATATTATTATTTTACTTTTTTGCCATATTAGCCAATCTTATATGTATATGGTGGTATCGCATCATTTTTTAAAAATATGCATTTCTCTAATCAATTCAAAGGGGGATTTGAATACATGTTCTTCTGAGCATAAGTCTAACACCTCAGCTCACAATGTCACTCTAGCCTAGAAAATTTTCAGTGTCCTAAATCACATTAATTTATTTCAAATATTATAAACTTGCCATTCCTCAATATAGATGTACAGGATCAAATTCTGATTATTTTGAAAATGTCCTTCTAGATAGTTTTGGGGGCAGAGCCAAGATGGCGGAGTTAAAAGGTGACTGCATCTCCTCCGATCTTCTCTCAAATCAACAATAAAATAAGGCTCTGAACTGATCTTCAAGTCAATGAATCCAGAAATATTTGGACACTGCTTTCTGAAGAATTTCATATCAGGTTTGTCTAACTCTGACAGAGAGATAAATAGAGGACTCCTGTGTAGTCCGGAAGTGAGTATGGGACTCAGCTCAGCTCATCGTGGCAGAAATTCCAAACTCCAAACTCCAAATTCCAAACACCTGGAGTTCCTCTGAGGCACTTGGGACACTCTGCCCTGATTGGGGGAAGGTGTTCTGGCAGACTTGCCTTGTTTAAGGAGTAATGCGGAGTTAGTCCTAGCCCCCACTGGCCCAGCACCTTAAGTTAATTCACCGAAGTGCCCCAGGGCAAAGATATTCAGCCGCCTGTCAGCCGCCATTTTTTTCCCCTACCTTAAAGAGATATCCACACTGTCTAAAAAAAAAAGAAGAAGCAAAAGAGACCTCTCACCATAGACAGCTTTTATCAAGACAAAGAAGCGATGACACCAGATCCTGAGGTTCCTTTAGACAAAACACCAGAAGAAGGTATTACAGACCATCACTGGTCACTTTTTCAAAAGGCCTTTCTGGAAGATTGCATAAAGAACCTCAAAAGAGAGCAGGAGGATAAATGGGAAAAGAAACTGAAATCAGTGCAAGAAGGATATGATACCCTGCAAAAGAGATATGAAAAAGACACCAATTTATTGAAAAATAAAATTAGTGAAGTGGAAAAAGAATGCAATGAACAAATTGGCCAGTTACAATAGGAGCTTAAAAAGGTAACTGAAGAAAACAACACTTTAAAAATAAGAATTGAACAAATGCAAGTGAATGACTCAATAAGACTTCAAGAATCAGTCAAACAGAAACAAAAAAATGAAAAATTAGAAGAAAATATGAAATATCTCCTAGGAAAAACAACTGACTTGGAAAACAGATCTAAAAGAGACAATCTAAGGATTATTGGACTTCCTGAAAGCCAGGATGTAAAAAAGAATCTAAACGCTATCTTCCAGGAAATCCTGAAAGAAAACTGCCCTGAGATTGTAGAATCAAAAGGCAAAATCACCATTGAAAGAATTCACCCATCACCTCCTGAAAGAGACCCCAAAATTAAAACCCCAAGGAATATTGTGGCTAAATTTCAGGACTATAGCACCAAGGAACAGATTCTGCTAGCAGCTAGAAAGAAACAATTCAAATACCGAGGATCAATAATTAGAATCACACACGATCTGTCAGCCTCCACATTGAAGGATCGAAGGGCCTGGAACCAGATATTCAGAAGGGCAAAGGAACTTGGATTACAGGCAAGAATAACCTATCCAGCTAGAGTGAGCATTATACTCCAGGGAAGAAGATGGTTATTCAATTATATAGGTGAATTTCACCTATTTCTAATGAAAAGACCGGATCTGAACAAAAAATTCGACATCCAAACACAGAACTCAAGAGATGCATAAAAAGGTAAAAAGGAAAGGACTCTTGAGAACTTTATTTTTATGAGGGGGATACTTAAATTTTGGGGGTATAATTAACTAGATATTACTATGATAATATGAAAAAGAGAACTAGAGGGGGAAAGGTTGTCATATTGGGGAAAAGAGGCAAAAAGTGGTAAAATAAGATCTAAAAAAAGGAGGTAAAAACAAGGTAAAA
>JAJPUD010026551.1:0-16385 GCA_023553655.1 Myrmecobius fasciatus
ACTATACGATGATCAATTTTGATGGACATGGTTCTCTTCAACAATGATGTGATTCAAACCAGTTGTTCTGCGATGAAGATAGTCATATACATCCAGAGAGAGGCCTGTGGGAACTGAGAGTGAACCACAACACAGCATTTTAACGCTTTCTGTGAATATTTCCATGCATTCTGTTTTCCTTCTTAGGTTGTTTTTTTTTTCTTCTTCTCTTTCTAGATCTGATGTTTCTTGTGCAGTAAGATAACTGTATAGATATGTATACATGTATTGTACTTGTCATATAATTTATCCTATTTAGCATGTATTAGATTACCTGTCATCTAGGGGTGGGGGGAGTGGGGAGGGAAAGGAAAAGCTTGGGAAAAAAAAAGTTTTTTTGCAAAGGTCAATGTTGAAAAGTCACTCATATGTTTTGCAAATAAAAAGCTTTATTTAAAAAAAAAAAAAAAGAATCAGTCAAGCAAAACCAAAAAAAAAAAGTGAAAAATAAAGGAAAATGTAAAATACTTTCTTGGGAAAACAACTGACCTAGAAAATAGATCTAGGAGAGACAAACAAAGGATTATAAGACTTCTTGAAAACCATGAAGAAAAAAAGAGAGCCTAAACATTATCTTTTCAGAAATAATTAAAGAATATTGTTGATGTTTTAGAATGAGAAGACAAAATAGCCATTGAAAGAATTCACCAAACATCTCCTGAATGAGATTCCAAAATGAACACTCTAATGAATATCAAGACTAAATTTTAGAACTATTGGAACAAATATCACAAGCAGCCAAAAAGAAGAATTCTAATACTGAGGAGCCACAATAAAGATTACATAGGACCTAACATCTTAAACTTTACAGGATCAAAGGGCCTGGAATCACATATTCTGAAAGGAAAAGGAACATGTAATGCAGCCAAGAATAAACTATTCAGCTAAACTGAGCATTTTCTTTCAGGAAAGAAGATGGACATTCAATGAAAAAGGTGAATTTCATTTATTTCTGATGAAAAGATCAGAGTTGAATAAAAAATGTGATCTTCAAACATAGAGAGTGAAAGTATAATTTGATTTTACTATTATATAAAAAAGAAACTAGAGGTGGAAAGGGGATTGTAATGGAAAAAGGGGAAAGCAGAGGTAAAATGAGGGAAATTACATTTCATGAAGAGGCAAAGAAAACATTATAATTGAGGGAAACAAGGGAGAGGGATAAACATTGTGTGAATCTTACTCTCATAAGATTTGGCTCAAAGAGAGAATATTAGATGTATTTGTTTTCATGGAGAAACTTCTTTTACCTTATAGGGAAATTGGAGAGGGAAATAAAAATGAAAGGGGGAGGCTAATAGAAGGGAAAAGAGAAATAGTAGGGAAAAGTTATAAAAAAAGGGGAGAGGATATAAAGGGTTAAACTGCTTGAGGCAAGTGTGGTCAGAAGAATAATGTTTGTGGCAGCTCTTTTTGCAATATTAAGAAACTGGAAATTGAATGGATGCCTACCAATTGGAGAATGGCTGGATAAACTATGGTATACGAATGTTATGGAATATCATTGTTCTGTAAGAAACAATAAGGATGATTCAGAAAAGTCTGGAGAGACTTAAATGAACTGATGCTAAGTAAAATGAACAGAACCAGGGGATCCTTGTACATGACAATGGCAAAATTATACTATAACCAATTCTGATGCATGTAGCTTTCATCAACAATGAGATGATTCAGACCAGTTCCAATGATTTTGTGTTGAAGAGAGCTCTCCACACTCAGAGAGAGAATTTTGGAAATTGAATGTGGTTCACAACAGCATTTTCACTCTTTTTGTTGTAGTTTGCTTGCATTTTATTTCACTACCATTTTTTATTTGATTTGATTTTTCTTGTGCAGCAAGATTATTTTATAAACATGTATACATATATTGGATTTAACATATGTTTAACATATATTGGACTACTTGCCATCTGGGGAGAGGGTGGAGGAAGGGGGAATTGGAACACAAAGTTTGCAAGCGTTAATGTTGAAGAATTATTTATGTATATGTTTTGAAAAATAAACTTTAATAAAGAAAAGAGATAATATTTTATATAATTGAATTCTTATTTCTTCTTAAAATAAATTATATAAGTAGTACCTTAAAATTTATTAAAATATTTCAGAAGTGGAGAGGTATCTAGCAAGATGGTGAAATGGATAAGAAAATTCCAAGCTCTCTAGATATGCCCTACAAACAAAATTGTGCTTCAGGGCGGTCCTGTGAAAAACAAATAAGTGTCAGCATTTGCTGTCTTCAGAGATAGCCTCAGTTTGAACCACAGCAACTTTCATCTCCCAGAGTACAAGGGATTTGAGGGGCAGAATGTGGGAAGACTGAGAAAACTTCTTTTGATTAGGAATGCCAGACTCAATTGTGCTGCAGAGACTCTATCCTTGTCAGGAAGGAACCAGCACATCTGGTAAGTGATGAAGAACCAGGGTAGGGATGCTGCTGGCCACAGAGAGTTTGGACTTTTTGTTTTCTGCTTCCATATCAGAGAGAATAGCTGAAGTAAAGTCTGAGGAACCATCCCTCCCACCCTCGGATTAAGGTGTTTACACTAATTGCTCTCAATGGATCAAGAAGAGAAAACATAAGAAAGATCAGAATATCTGAAAGCTGTGTCAAAAAAAAGAAGGAAAAATGAACCTTGACATAATAACACAATAAATAATACAAAAAATTGTTCTGGAGTGATAGAACAAGAAAGAAAAGTAGAAATAGATAAAAATCCAGCTATCATCACCTGAAAGATATCCTACAAAGGAAACACACAGGAATATTTTTGCTAAATTTTGAAACCCCCAGATCAAAGAAAGAATTCTACAACAAATAAACAAAAAGACAAAACAATTAACTTATTCCAGAGTTACAATTAGAATTGCACAGGATTTATTAGCAACTACAATAAAAGGCCACAGGTTCTGGAATATATATATATATATAAATATAAACAATCAAAATAATTAGGTCTTTAATAAAAATACCATACCGAATAAAACTAAAAATAATATTGACTGAAAATAAAGGACATTACGTGAACTTGCAGATTATCAGAACTTTTCTCAACCAAACCTGAACTCAATAGAAATTTTACAAATTTAATTTTTAATTTTAAGGCAATCAAAGAAGACAAATTGTTTATTTTTTTCATATGGAAAGTAAATCATATGTTTAAGATGGAGATTAGTGATTGGATAGTTGAAAAGGAAGATTGGGGTGGAGTTAAGTATGATTTGATTCTACAAAGCAAAATTGTCTGGGAAAAATAAAAATACTAATTATGCTTTATGAATGAGGTACATAGGAAGAAACAACACAGAGGTATTTTATGAGGGAAGAATGCCAATACTTCTGACAATCCACTCATATTTGGAATGATTTAAATAGGAAACAATGCTTACATACATAAATACATTCACATATACATATGCAAACATAAACATATATGTGTGTACATGTATACATGTGTGGTATATGTTTGTGTGTATATGTGTACTGTGAAGGCTCTAGCACACTCTAAAATCAGTGAAGAATTAACTGGAAAGGGAATAAGATAAAGTAGAGTATAGAAGAGTGTGCAGATTTATAGCAGTGGGATAATGTGTGTAGATTGATGAGAATGGGATAAAGTGGCAGGGAAAGACTTGGGGGAGAAAACAAGTGAGGGATCTATGGGTAGGATGAGGTTGAATAATAGCAAAGCAAATTAAAGAGAAGAAGAAAAGTAGAAGAGTTAAGGGTAAGAAATAATAAATATACACAAACATTATAATTCAGTTCAAGATTAGAATCTATTAGAAAAAAAAGAATTGAAACTGATAATCATTAATCTTAGATAAAGTCACTTAAAGATCCAATGAAGAGAGAAAATTACATTACAATTTAGCCACATTAATATTGTTTTAGATGCATGTCTACATAAGTGTCAAAATATATCCACATATGTAAACATGCATATTGGTATATGTAGGTATGTATATAGATATATGTATACATGTAGGGCAAATGTGTGCGTGTCTGTGTGCCAGTAATTAACTGTAACCTGCTTAAGGGAGATGGAAGGGCTGAAAGGGCAAAAATATAATGAAGTAAAAAATGCCCAGCAGAAAACAAAAGAATAACCTATAAGAAAGCAAAGAAATTATGGAAAGTCATAAATATATCTCCTCTATAATTATTTATACTCTCTTCTTTTTCTTTTTTTTTCTTTTTGCTGAGGCAATTGGGGTTAAATGACTTTCTCATGGTCACACAGCTAGGGAATGTTGTGTCTGAGACCAGATTTGAACTCAGGTCCTCCTGACTTCAAGGCTGGTGCTCTATCCACTGCACCACCTAGCTGCCCCTATACTTTCTTGAAATGGAAATTTATTGTTAACATATTTTGAATACTTCCTGATATTCTGCAGGGCACATGACACTTTTTTTTTTAAATTTTCCTTTTCTGTCTTTCTTTTTCTTATTTTGTATTTAGTTTCAAATAAATACATATTTAAAAAAATAAAATATTTGAAAAGGGAGTGAATTCCTGGAATTATCCAAAAATCTGAGTTCTCCCTGCAGTCTTAAATATGATAATTTTCTAATCTCTTTTAATGATTAATCTCCTTATTGTCCAATATTTACCAAGATGTTTTAAAGAGTTCAATGAACTGTGATTATCTGACTTTATTTCTGTAATAGCAATGTGGCCAAAGCTGAAAGGACAGGGGAATGAAAAAGCTCTTTACATATGTTTTCTCTCTTTTCCTTATAGCCTAATCTCCCAGTGAAAGCTTAAAGTAGAAGTTAGTTATGTTTTCTGAGACAAAGTTTATTAATCTTTCTCACTGTTATCAATTTTTAGCTGTTTTCCAGTTGTCTCTATTTTAAATCTTTCAAAGTAACAGAAAGTATAAACAAGAGAAATGTGATGACACATATATTTGAAATTTTACAAATACAGATAAATGAAAAAAAACAAAACACAAAAACAGGGTAATTTTATCTAAGCTTTTCTCATGGGAATCAATGTTAAAAAAGATTTTTTCTTTGGTAGTTTTGAGTAGCCATTTACTAAAATAAACATTCTATTTGGGATACTAAAATTCTTTGCGGGGATCATCAAGACATTTTTAAGGCAATTTATTTTATCCCAATAATTCCAATTTGGCTAGTGTTGATGGGAGTTATCTTGGGTCAATTTCTGTCAATTAATCACACCTGCAAGTTTGGGGCCCAAGATTTAGACTTTAGTCTGTTGATTTCTGAGGCACATGATTATTTGTAATTTTTTTACAATCCTGAGAGAAAGTACTACCCATTTATAAAGATCTTAAGATGCATATTGAAACAAGGTCCCTATAAGGCATAGAAGTCCAGCTTGTAGAAGAGCCAAACAATAACAACAACAAAAAACCTCTCCAAAGAGAGGACCAAGAAAACTTATCTTCAGTCTTAACTACAAAAAAATTTCAGTCTTCCAAGGAAGCAGAACTCCACTGAAGACAGGAGCTTGAGAATCAGAGAAGTAAAATCATCTACTCTCATTTTCCAAGTGCAAATCAAGCAGAGCTCACTTGGCTCTTATAGGTGCCATACATAAATTCATACTGGAAGTAGGGCAGAAGCTGATTTATAATACTGCTGCCCCCAAATTGTTAACTCTGGTATCAAATGACCAAAGAATCATAGAGTTTTAGCAACCACTATTGACTCCAAAAAGAAAAGAAAACAAACAAAAACAAAAACAAAAACAAAAACAAAACTACAACAACAACAACAAAAAACAAAAAAAACAAAAAACAAAGAGATCATACAGGTTAAATGCAAAAAGCTTTTTTTATTCTATTGAGAGAGAGAAATTAGAAACATGTTGGGGTTTCTTCTAGTAAAGGATCCAAGGCAGTAAGGTTAAATCTTGATTTATATTTTTGTGGCTAGATAAAAAATCAAACAGTATAGTGTAGCAACACTGGTGAGGCAGGACAACAATTTTGAGGCAAAGTTGTCTAGTGACAAAAAGTCCATTCAAAGCAGAGCTTCATGTTTGGACTTGCTCAATCTCAGAGACAATCACTTCTGTGATTTAGTTGTAGTAGTGTTCATCCATAGGGTAAGCATAAAAGATTGTTGTTAAACCAAGCTCAGTTACTTGCTAGGGCTGGAAAACAAAGTATTTCCTAACAGTAAGAAGAGAGGAATAAAAAGGGATGTCTTAAAAAATATAATACCATCTACTCCTTAGATATTTTATATTCTACTTGAATATCAGCTATCCCATTAAAAAGAGTTTCTTGACATTAAGGATAGAATTACCTGCCTCTTTTCCCTTTTCTTTTCTTCTGTTTATTTTTCTTTGTTTCAGTGGCCTCCTTATCTCTACCCCCCCCAACTCATTCTTCTTTTATGTCTTCAGTTCTCACTATAGTGCCTGACAAATAATGAATGGTTATTAAAAGTCTTTTTCCCTAACTGTTCTAAAAAGTGAACTGGAATCAATGAAAAATAAGGAGGAAGAAAAGTAGAAATATAGCTACCATTCTTCTAGTCCTTTTTTAAGGACAGAATTCACTACTACTAAGACACAAAATTTGTATCATGAACAGAGACAACAATTTAGTAGTTATGTTCAAAAGCCAACCTCCTTAATCTTATCAGAATACTTCTCAAATTTCCTTTTAGGTGGGTCTCCTACCTGTTTCCATCTGTTACAATCTATTTTTGGTGCTAAGCAGAATTTTACACTGAATGCATACTGAATTGTTGTTTTCCCCATTGACCATTTCATTTTTCCTCCTGTTAGAAGGGAAAATGAATCAAAAGTGTTAGGCTTGTGTTAATTGCCAGCCGGAAATGTGAGAAAGAAAGACAACATTCTGGTAAGCTCTTTTGGGATTATGAAGCTTCTTCCTCATCTGGACAGGTTCCAAGCAACTAGCAGGATCATAGAGAATATATGACATGGTACAAAAGGATCTAGCAGAGCCTTACTTGTAAATCAGATTCAGAAACCAAAGAATGTTTTGAAATACAGAGAAAAACAATTAAAATACAAATCATTTCAGGACTGAATCCCTTTGAGTCCTAATTACTAGCCACCACTGATTTCTCTGGAGTTATAGGTTTGTAGTATTAAATGTGTATGTTAACTGTCTGTGAAATTAGGCAGTAATCTATGGGCACCAGTAAAACTAAAGTCTAAAAGTCTAGGTTAGATAAAAACATTAATTTGCTTAGTGAATTTTTTAAAAAAATGTTCAGACACAAATGCTTTTTGTTGAATCTAATTGGCAATCTATCTGGCATTGATTTTAGCTTTCTCCTATTGCCCTAATTTGTGACTAGACATTATTATAGACAGAAAAAAAGAAAATATTAAAAATTCTTCCAAGATACTTAAAGAAGATAAGGATGTTTAATGACTTGTGTATGGAGGTCAATGAAGGTAATCTATCATCTGAGAGTTTTTCACAGTGAACCCTCTTCACTTATATTTCAGTCTTCCTTCCTGAGGTAAGAAAATGAAAGACCAAAGAATCGGTGTGGAGCAAAGGAAATAGCCCAATGAGCTGAGCTGTCCAGGCTATTGAGCTTTTAAGAACTATTTATATCAACTCAAAAAAGAGAGATCTTCCCCTTTCAATAATAAAGAAAGTTGGCAAAAAGCCACACCAGCAGTTTAAAAGCCTTGTAAAATGGTTCTGAGAAAGAATTAGTTTTAAGAGTTTTAGAGGGCTAATTCAAAACAGTGAAATAAACCTTTGGAGTGGAATCTCTTAAGGTATGTTCCCAAGACAACTGGAGGTTTGGAAAGCCTCTTGGAGCAATCTATAAACACCACAGTCTATAATGAGTGGCCTGAAGCACTAGGAAGGAACAATGTAACATCTATGAAGAAAGATGAAATCACCTGATATATCCTGGCAACTCTTTTCAAGAGACTATTTTCTTCACAGATTACATCTGAAGAACAAGAATAAGTGTAAATTAGAAAAGAAAACATTGATATTTTGCACTATTTTACCTGAGTAACTATTCCTAATAAAAGCCAGGTAGTGTTTAGTCAGGGCAGAAGAAAAGAGAAGGAAAAAATAAGAACATAATCTCTGTATGGAATAGTAAGAATAAAGGAAAGGTAGGGAAGTCATCAAGAAAAGAACAATTAGGGAGTGAAAAATGGTTACGTAAGAGGAAAACCAAGTGGGAATCATTGAGGAACTAGTCCAGTGTAATATAGAGTACATGTGGAGAAAAAGA
This sequence comes from Myrmecobius fasciatus, assembly GCA_023553655.1. NCBI lineage: Eukaryota > Metazoa > Chordata > Mammalia > Dasyuromorphia > Myrmecobiidae > Myrmecobius > Myrmecobius fasciatus. The sequence goes on from JAJPUD010026551.1 coordinate 8,264, forward strand.
AAATAGAATTCTGTCTTTCTATTCTCAAAGAATAAAAGTAACACATTGAATGTATGCTATCCCAGACCATTTTAAACCCTTGGATTAGCGTATTCCCTGATGGTAAGTAAAATTACTAATCTAATAAAACTAATAAAACTTATAAAAGTTATCTATACCTAGAAGACAAAACCAAAAAGGAAATTTTGTCAAGGATTGTTTACATGAGCAATTCAGAGGTCTGTAAGATTCATTCAGCTGTACTACATCTGGATAATGCACAGAATGACGCAGTGAACCACGTTGGACAATTCTGCCATGCCCCAAGCATATTGACTTATACCTTATGACAACATTGGCTTAGTTAGCCTCAGCCCTGACTCTTGCAATGTTACTAGAGTAGAAACACTGCCTTTTCTAAATGATGGCTTTCCATTTACCAGTTCTCAATAAATAATAGCCCAGTATAGTTCTGGAAATATAACGATGAAAATATTGTTTCTACTAGAGCCAAACCCAATGGAAAGGATTTCTCAATCTAATATTACTCTATGGTTCTACTTACTATTTCTGTAATTTTATAAAATAAATATTCTGGGTTGGAGCCATGATGGCAGAGAGAAGCCAGGACACTCCCTGAGCTCTCTCCAGTTTCCCTCAGAATCAATGCAATATCTGAACAGATTTTGGAGTGACAGAACCCACAAGCATTTTGAGTGTAACAATTTTCAAGCTTAAGATATCTTGAAAGGACTTCAGGAAAGGCCTACATGAGTAGGTAAAACAGGAATACAGCCCAACACAGGGACAGTGCAGGGAAACCCAGTGTGGAAAATCTAGCTGGGGGTTCTTAGACAAAGTACAGCAATGTTAGCTACTCTGTTCAGAGTGCCAGTGGATAAGCAGACATCTGTGAGAACTCCAACAAAACTAAAAAAGGCAAATTGTGAGTTTCTGAATCCCACCTTAACAGGTAGGACTAGGAAAGGCCAACACAGAACATTTGGAAAGCAAGCACCACCTGAAGGCCCCTGAAAATCAATGAAAGACCCTTATCGCCCTGGGAAAAAATAAAAATACATAATTAAATCTTATGGCAACCTTCTCTGTACCTTAGGAATAAAGGTCAACTTTTAAAAAAATTAGCAAAAAAGCAAAAAAAGTCTTGAACATAGTAAGGTATTATGGAGGAAGAGAAAATCAGAACATAAATCCAGAAGAGGATGCAATGACAAAATGCCTATGAAGCATCAAAGATCTCAAGTTCAAAAGCCTGTCGGAGAAGAGGAGAAAAAGGATTTTAAAAGAGAGATAAAAGAAAATGGGAAAGATAAATAAGAGCTATGCACAAGAATTATGAACAGTTGTGTGGGGGGGAACCAACAGCTTGAATAAAGAAGCAGAGAATTGATAGAAGAAAATAACTCCTAAAAATAATGTAGTTAAATGGGAGAGAAATGTGTGTATATATACTGAGGAAAACAACTCCTTAAAAATTAGAATTATACTGAAATATACTGAACAAAACAATTCCTTTAAAAGCACAATTGGCTAAATACCAAAGGAAGTAAAAAGCTTAACTGGAGTAAATAGTTCACAAAAATTATATTGGACAAAAACAAGTGAACAATTCAGTAAGACATCAGGAATCAAATAAAACAAAACAAAAAAGAAAAGAATGTAAAATATCTCATTGGGAAAACATCTGACATGGAAAATAGATCCAAGAGAGAAAATCTAAGAATTATTGGTCTAAGAATTCCTGAAAGCAATAATAAAAGAAAAAAGACTCTGAACATTATTTTTCAAGAAATTGTCAAGGAAAATCTCCCTGATATCCTAAAAGCAGAGGGTAAAATAGTTATTGAACTGATCCATCAATCACATCCTAAAAGACACTCTAAAATGACAACTCCAAACAATCTTGTAGCTAACTTCAAGAATTATCAAACCAAGAAGAAAATACACCAAGAAGCCAGAAAGAAACAATTGAAATGGCAGAGAACCATAATTAGGATTACCCAGGATTTACCAGTTTCCACATTAAAGGATCAAAGAGCCTATAATATGATATTCTGGAAGGCATGGGAGCATGATCTCCAAATAAGAATCAATTGATCAGCAAAAGCATGCATTATCTTTCAGGAGAAAAGATGGACATTCAATGAAATAGGGATTTTCAATCATTTCTGATGAAAAGACCAGAACTGAATAAAAATTTGTTTTTCAAATACAAGACTCAAGAGAAGCATAAAAGGGAATTTTTTAAAGGTGCAAATGTTTACCTATTTAGATAGGAAAATATTTGTAAATCTTGAGTAATGCATCTGTTTTAGAGCAGTTACAAGGAATATACATAGAGAAAGGTATATGTTGACTTTAGTGTTATAACATAATACAGTAGAGGTGAAAAAGGGATTGTACTGGGAGAGGAGGAAAAGAGAGAAAAATGGGGTAAATTACATCACATGAAGAGCAGTAACATCTATTATAGTAAAGGGAAATAAGAGAGGGAGATGAGCATTGTCTGAATCTTAGTCTCATTGGATTTGGCTCAAAGAACAAATAGCATATATACTTAATTTGGCATAAGACATTTGTCTAATCCCATAGGAAAATTAGAGGGGAAAGGAAGCAAACTTTATCTTGTGAAAGGGTACCATAGATAATGAAGTAATATAAATACTAAATATATATGCAACAAGTGGTACAGCATCCAAATTCTTAGAGAAGTTAAGTGAGTTGAAGAAGAAATAAACATGTAAACTGTAGTAGTGGGGGATCTCCATATCCCTCTCTCAGCACAAGATAAATATAACCATACAATAAACAAAAAAGAAGTTAAGGAGATGAATGGACTTTTAAAGTTAGATATGATAGACTTCTGAAGAAAATTGAATGGGTATAGAAAGGAATCTACCTGTTCTTAGTGGAACATGGCACCTGCACAAAAAGTGACCATGCATTAGGGTATAAATGCCTCAAAATCAAATGCAGAAAGACAGAAATAACAATTGCATCCTTTTTCAGATCATGATGGAATTAAAATTACATGTAATCAAAGACCACTGAAAAATAGACAAAAAATTAATTGGAAACTAAATAATCTAATCCTAAAGAATACTTGGAGGTGCAGCTAAATGGCACAGTGGATAGAGCACCAGCCCTGAAGTCAGGAGGACCTGAGTTCAAATTTGGTCTTAGACACTTCATATTCCCTAGCTGTGTGACCCTGGACAAGTCACTTAACCCCAATTGCCTCAGCAAAAAGCAAAAAAAAAATACTTGGGTGAAAAAAACCAAATTATTGAAACAATCAATAATTTCATCCAAGAGAACAACAATAATAAGACAACATACAAAAAATTATGGGATGCAGCCAAAGCTGTTCTTAGGAAAATTTTTATTTAGCCTAATTCTTACCTGAATAAAATAGAGAAAAAGAAGATCAATGAATTGAGCATTGAGTTAAAAAAATCTAGAAAAAAAGAACAAAGAATAAGTTCCGGTATGTGAATGTTATGGAATATTATTGTTCTATAAGAAACAATCAGCAGGATGATTTCAGAGAGGCCTGGAGAAATTTACATGAACTGATGCTAAGTGAAATCAGCAGAACCAGGAGATCATTGCCCATGACAAGATTAGACAATGATCAATTTTTATTGGTGTGACTCTCTTAAACATGATTCAGATGTTCAGAAATTATTCAGAGAAGTTCCAATGATATCTACACCCAGAGAAAAGATTGTGGGAAGTGAGTGTGGTTCACAACATAGCATTATCACTCTTTTTGTTGTTGTTTGCTTGCATTTTATTTTTTTCTATTTTTTCACTGTTTGATTTTATTTTTTGTATCCTGCAAGATAATTCTATAAATATGCATGCATATGTTGGATTTAATATATATTTTACCATGTTTAGCATATATTGGATTACCTACAATCCAGATGAGGGGTTGGAGGTGGGGGAAATTGGAACACAAAATTTTTGAAGGGTCAATTTTGAAAAATTGTCCATGCATATATTTTTAAAATAAAAAGCTTTAATAAAAAAATATAAAAAGTTTCCAGGGCTAGACAGATACAAGCTGCATTTAGAGAACAATTAATTAAAATACTGCATAAGCTATTAGGAAAAAAAATAAGTCAAAAGGAAGTCCTACCAAGTTCTTTTTATGACATAGATATGGTCCTGATACCTAAGCTAGGAAGGACCAAAACAGCTAATGAAAATTCAAAAAAAAATTCTCTAATGAATATCGAAGCAAAAATATTAAACAGAATATTGGCAAGGACATTGCAGCAATTTATCACCAGAGTAATAAAGTCTGACTAAACTGAATTTTAACAGAAATGCAGGGGTGATTTAAAATCAGGAAAACTATGAGACTAATTCATGATATCTAAAACAAAATTGACAGAAATTATATGATTATCTCTATAGATGAAAAAAATTTCAACAAAACACAACACATCTATTTCTACTAAAAATATTAGAGCATACAGGAATAAATGGAGTTTTTCTTAAAATGATAAGTAGAATCTATCTAAAAAAGCATGGGCAAGCATTTTATGTAGCTAGAAAGATTCTGAATAAGATTAGAGGCAAAAAAAGTTGCTGTTTTTCAGCACTATTTTTCAATGTTGCCCTAGAAATGTTACTTTTAGTAATAAGAAAATGAATAAGAAATTGAAGGAAGAAGAGTAGGTTATTAGGAAAATAATAGTATCATTTTGCAGATGATATGATGGTATATTCAGAGAATCTAGAGATTCAATTTTAAAACCACCAGAAAAAAATGAACAGTTTTAGCAAAATTATGTAATATGGAATAAATACACATAAATCACCAGCATTTCTATATGTTTCCAACAAAGGCCAGCAAAAAATAATAGGAAGATCAATCCAACTTAAAATAAGATAAAAATTATTTTAGGTCTATCTGCCAAGGAAGGCCAGGAACTATATGCACACAATTACAAAACACTTCACACAAATAAAATTAGACCTAAAGAATTGAAAAAATATCAATTGCTCATATGTAGACTGAGGCAATATAATAAAAATAAAAAATCAACCTAAATAAATCAACTTATTCAGTGTTGTAACAAACTGCCAAGAAATTACAGAGTTAGAAAAAATAGCAAAATTCATCTGAAAGAACAAAGGGTCAAGAATTTCAAGGAAATTAATGAAAAAAATGCAAAGAAAGGTAGCCTAACTATACCAGTGATCATCAGAACAATTTAGTTCCTGGTAAGATCAGTGGAATAGTTTAGTTTCAGAAGATATAATAGTCAATGACTATGCTAATCTAGTATTTGATAAGGCTAAAGATTGTATTCATTATTTCACCAAATAGTGATAAGAATTCACTATTTGACAAAAAATTACTGGTATAATATTAAATAGTATGGCAGAAATTAGACATTGGCCAACATTTAACACCCCTTATCAAAAGGAGGTCAAAATGGATTAATAATTTAGACATAAAAGGTGATAGTATAAGATAATACTAGAGCAAGGGATAGTCTATCTCACTAATCACTAATTAAGGGAAGATGATAGAGCCAATGAAAACCTAAGAACATTATAAAATGAAAAATGCATAATATTGATTACATTAAATTTAAGTCTTTACACAAACAAAGCCATTGCAACTAAAAATAGAAGGGAAGCAAAAAGCTGAGATAAAAGATACAGCCAGTGTTTCTGATACACGTCTCATTTCCAATATACATACATATGTATATATATATATATATACATTCACACACATATACCATTACATGATTTCCAAGTTCTCTATCAGAATTGTGATACAGATCTGATGAAGAAAAAAACAAAAAAAATCTGCTTGATAGAACCTTGGTTGAGATAAGAATTTTATAACACAAGATAAGTGGTTGAATCTCTGTCTCATACTTTAGATGTGGAAAACATTGGCAAATTGAAGCCACTACTTTAGTCTTATTGATTAGGGATTGTAAAATTCATCCTAGATTAAGTATGAGCCCAAAATTATGACTTCAGGATAAAGTTTTAGTTTTGCAAAATCTCCACAGGGAGTATGGAAATGGAATATGTTAGTAGAAGCTTACTATAGAAGTTACTATATTGTTAGACAAATGGACAGGTTGATAAGATATATTTAGACTAAGAATAATGAAAGGTATATATGTAAACAACTGGTACCTGTTGATGGAGTGTCTATAATATATTTTGGAGATGAAAATCAAAAATATAACTCTGTCACTAAATATTTGGGCATGACCTATGCTTTTGGTCTCCTGGAGGCATCTTTGAATTAGTACGATATGTGATATATATTTGCATATTGTTTATTATGATCTATAACCCTATTTGTAACCAGTGCATTTATGAAAGCTTCCTATGAATATGCTACATAAATATTAATTGATGATTTATCATGGATATTTTTAGTTGTACCCTTCAATTCATTTGATTTGTAGGTATTGTGGGATGGAAGTAGGATATAATATCTAAAAATAATATCCCCTAGAGCATTGCTTGTGACATGAACATTATTCCAAATGACTACATATTTAGACATATGGTAGTTATATTATAAGACAAGGCCTCTGATTGGTGAGGAATTTTAAGAGAAAGGGAACACTTAAAGAGTAGAATGTCTAGAGTATGGAGATGAACAGATATCAAGAAGAAAATTAGATGAAAGCCATTAGAAGGAAGAGTAATGCAGACAAATGCTGTGTAGACACCCTCAGGGGAATTCAAATGACAATGGAAGTGAAGCAAATGAATTTCTTTGCCCAAAATGTTGCAGCAGATTTTTTCACTTTAGTGAGAACAAACAACAAGCCATGGAACAAGACACAAAAACTTAGACTTTTCTTGTATTAATCACCTGGATCTTCTGAGAAACAGTTGTAGTCCTTATTTAATTCCTTGAGGGAATTATTTTAAATTATGCACATTATGTCATATCATCATATCATATATATCACAAATTATATTATATTTTATTAATTACATTATATTATTTCCTGTGGAATTATTAATTATACTCCCCTATATATGGAATTGAAAATGATTTCATTATTTATTTTCCTTTTATTATTTATCTTGTTGCTATATTTCATGAAATGCTTACTATTTACTTTAAAGTTTCTGTCTTGTTTGTTAGCAAAGAATATATGGAATGAAGACAGCATGGAAGTATCATTATATATTATATAGGATCAAAGTAGTGCTTAGACTTCAGATTTGAGTAGCATACACATTGTTGACTATCCCACAGCCAAATAACAACACTGGGAGTTTATTAAGGTTAAAATAATTGACTTTTCTGACAGGTGAGATCATTGATAAATGTCATGAAGTTTGCTACATATTTCATATTTCATTGTCTTTCTATTATTTGATTCCTTGATCAGTGACAACAGTAATAAAATAAAAATTCACAGTTTCATAGCACTTTAAAGATTTTTTAAAAATACTTCCTTGGATCTATCAGATTCCACATTGAAGGATCGAAGGGCCTGGAACCAGATATTCCGAAAGGGAAAAGAACTTGGATTACAGCCAAGAATAAGTTATCCAGCTAGAATGAGCATCATCTTCCAGGGAAGAAGATGGTCATTCAATGATACAGGAGAATTTCACCTATTTCTAATGAAAAGACCTGATCAGAACAAAAAATTTGACCTCCAAATAGAGAACTCAAGAGAAACATAAAAAGGTAAAAAGGAAAACTCTTGAGAACTATATTCCTACTATAGGTATCCTTTAAAGAATGGCAGTATAATTTGATTTTTCTTTGATAATAATGGAAAAGAAATTAGAGGTGGAAGGGATACCATACTGAAAAAGAAAAAGGGGGGAGGGGGGAAAAGGAGGCAAAATAAAGTAAAAATATAGGAGGTAAAATAAGGCAAAATCTCATAAAGAGACATAGAAGATTTAATATAATTGAGGGAAAGAAGGGAGGGCGATGAGTATTGATTGTGTAAACCTTACTCTCATTAGATTGGACTCTAAGAGAGTATATCAGACACATTTGGCTTCAAAGAAAGCATCGACCCTCCTTGTGGGAAGGTAGGAGGGAGGGAAGAAAAGGAAAGGGATAAACTAATAGAAGGATTAGGGGAAAGGTATA
>JAJPUD010026552.1:392-16381 GCA_023553655.1 Myrmecobius fasciatus
GTTTGAGACAATTCTTTGTTGCAGAGAGCCATGTCCATCAGAACTGATCATCATGTAATATTGTTGTTGCTGTGTATAATGATCTCCTGGTTCTGCTCATTTCACTCAGCATCAGTTCATGCAAGTCTCTCCAGGCCTCTCTGAAATCGTCCTGCTGGTCGTTTCTTACAGAGCAATAATATTCCATAACATTCATATACCATAATTTATTCAGCCACTCTCCAATTGATGGGCATCCACTCAGTTTCCAGTTTCTAGCCACTACGGAAAGAGCTGCCACAAACATTCTTGAACATATGGGTCCCTTTCCCTCCTCTAAGATCTCTTTGGAATATAGGCCCAAGAGAAACACTGCTGGGCCAAAGGGTATGCAGAATTTGATAACTTTTTGAGCATAGCTCCAAATTACTCTCCAGAATGGTTGTATCCGTTCACAGTTCCACCAACAATGTATTAGTGTCCCAGTTTTCCCACATACCCTCCAACATTGATCATTATCTTTTCCTGTCATTTTAGCCAATCTGACAGGTGTGTAGTGGTACCTTAGAGTTGTCTTAATTTGAATTTCTCTGATCAATAGTGATTTGGAGCAACTTTTCATATGACTAGAGATGGTTTTAATTTCATCATCTGAAAATTGTCTGTTCATATCCCTTGACCACTTATCTATTGAAGGGTGGCTTGAATTCTTGTATATATGAGACAATTCTCTATATATTTTAGAAATGAGGCCTTTATCAGAACCATTAAATGTAGAGGATTTCCCAATTTGATGCTTCCCTCCTAATCTTCTCTGCATTAATTTTGTTTGTACAGAAACTTTTTAACTTAATATAATACAAAATATCTATCTGGTGTTCAATTAGGAGTTCCAGATCTTCTTTGGACATAAATTTATTCCATCTCCACAGGTCTGAGAGGTAAACTATCCTATGTTCCTCTAATTTGCTTACAATATCACTCTTTATATCTAGATCATGAACACATTTAGATCTTATCTTGGTATGTGGTGTTAGGTATGGGTCAAGCCTTAATTTCTTCCACACTAGTTTCCAATTTTCCCAGCAGTTTTTGCCGAATAGTGAGTACTTATCCCAAAGCGGGGGTCTTTTGGTTTATGAAACGCTAAATTGTTAAAGTTATTGCGTAGATTGTCCTGATAACCTATCTTATGCCACTGATCAACTGCTCTATTTCTTAGCCAGTACCAAATGGTTTTGATGACCGCTGCTTTATAATGTAGTTTTAGATCTGGTACAGCAAGGCCAACTTCATCTTCCTTTTTTTCATCAATCCCCTTGAAATCCTTGACCTTTTGTTCTTCCAAATGAACTTTGCTACTATTTTTTCTAGATCTGTAAAATAATTTCTTGGGAGCTTGATTAGTATGGCACTAAATAAGTAGAATAGTTTGGGTAGTGTTGTCATTTTTATTATATTTGCTCTGCCTACACAAGAGCACTTAATGTTTTTCCAATTGACTAGGTCTGGTTTTATTTGTGTGGAAAGTGTTTTGTAGTTTAGTTCATATAGATTCTGACTTTTCCTTGGCTGATAGATTCCCAAATATTTTATCCTATCATCTGCTATTTGGAATGGAATTTCTTTTTGTATCTCTTGCTACTGAAGTTTGTTGGTAATATATAAAAATGCTGATGATTTATGTGGATTAATTTTGAATCCTGCCACTTTGCTAAAGTTCTGAATTGTGTCTAGTAGTTTTTTAGTTAAGTCTCTAGGGTTCTCTAAGTATACCATCATGTCATCTGCAAAGAGTGATAATTTGGTTTCTTCATTACCTACTCTGATTCCTTTTATCTCTTTTTCTTCTCTTATTGCTAAAGCTAACATTTCTAATACTCTATTAAATAGTAATGGTGACAGTGGGCAGCCTTGTTTCACTCCTGATCTTATTGGGAATGGTTTTATTTTGTCTCCATTACATATGATGCTTACTTATGGTTTTAAATAGATGCTACTGATCATTTTAAGGAAAAGCCCATTTATTCCTATACTCTCTAGTGTTTTTAATAGGAAGGGGTGTTGGATTTTATCAAATGCTTTTTCTGCATCTATGGAGATAATCATATGGTTTTGATAGTTTGGTTATTAATATAATTAATTATGCTGATAGTTTTCCTAATATTGAACCAGCCCTGGATCCCTGGTGTAAATCCCACTTGGTCATAATGTACTATCCTGGGGATGACTTTCTGTAATCTCATTGCTAATATTTTATTTAAAATTTTTGCATCAATATTCATTAGGAAAATTGGTCTAAAGTTTTCTTTCTCTGTTTTCACCCTACTTAGTTTAGCTATCAGCACCATATCGGTCTTATAGAAGGAACTTGGCAGTATACCTTCTCTCCCTATTTTTTAAAATAGTTTATATAGTATTGGAATTAATTGTTCTTTGAATGTTTGGTAGAATTCACATGTAAATCCATCTGGCCCTGGAGATTTTTTCTTAGGGAGTTGGTTAATAGCTTGTTCTATTTCTTTTTCTAATATGGGGCTATTTAAATATTTTATGTCTTCTTCTGTTAACCTGGGCAATCTATATTTTTGTAGATATTCCTCCATTTCATTTAGATTATCAAACTTACTGGCATAAAGTTGGGCAAAGTAACTCCTAATTATTGCTCTAATTTGCTCTCCATTGGAGGAAATTTCTCCCTTATCATTCTTGAGACTAACAATTTGATTTTCCTCTTTCCTTTTTCTTATCAAATTAATTAAAGGCTTATCTATTTTATTGTTTTTTTTTAAAGAACCAACTCTTTGTTTTATTTATTAATTCAATCGTTTTCTTGTTTTCAATTTTATCAATTTCTCCTTTTATTTTTAGAATTTTTAATTTGGTATTTAATTGAGGGTTTATAATTTGTTCTTTTTCTAGTTTTTTTAATAATAAGCCCAATTCGTTGATCTTTTCTTTCTCTATTTTATGCAAGTAAGCATCTAGAGATATAAAATTGCCCCTTATAACTGCTTTGGCTCTATCTCACAAATTTTGGAATGTTGTCTCATTATTGTCATTCTCTTGGAGGAAATTATTGATTGTTTCTATGATTTGCTCTTTCACTCATTCATTCTTCAGGATTAGATTATTTAATTTCCAATTAACTTTTGGCCTATTTTCTCCTGACCTTATATTGCATGTGATTTTTATTGCATCATGATCTGAAAAAGATGCATTTATTATTTCTGTTTTTCTGCATTTGATTTTTAGTTTTTTTATGCCCTAACCACATGGTCAATTTTTTGTATAAGTTCCATGGACTGTTGAGAAAAAAGTAAACTCCCTATTGTCTCCATTCAATTTTCTCCATAGATCGATCATACCTAATTTTGTAACAATTGGTTTATCTCCCTAGTTTCTTTCTTGTTTATTTTGTGGTTTCATTTATCTAATTCTGAGAGAGCAAGGTTGAGATCCCCCAGTAGTATAGTTTGGCTGTCTATTTCTTCTTGCATCTCTCTTAATTTCTCCCCTAGGAATTTGGATGCTATTGCACTTGGTGCATATATATTTAGTATTGATATTGCTACATTATCTGAAATCATCCTGCTGGTCATTTCTTACAGAACGATAATATTCCATAACATTCATATACCATAATTTATTCAGCCATTCTCCAATTGATGAGCATCCATTCAGTTTCCAGTTTCTAGACACTACAGAAAGGACTGCCACAAACATTCTTGCACATATGGGTCCCTTTCCCTCCTTTAAGATCTCTTTGGGATATAAGCCCAATAGAAACACTGCTGGGTCAAAGGGTATGCACAGTTTGATAACTTTTTGAGCATAGCTCCAAATTGCTCTCCAGAATGGCTGGATCCGTTCACAGTTCCACCAACAATGTATTAGTGTCCCGGTTTTCCCACATCCCCTCCAACATTCATCATTATCTTTTCCTGTCATTTTAGCCAATCTGACAGGTGTGCAGTGGTACCTCAGAGTTGTCTTAATTTGCATTTCTCTGATCAATAGTGATTTGGAGCACCTTTTCATATGACTGGAAATGGTTTTTCCTTCCTTATATCTTTTGATTAGATCTATCTTGGCTTTTACTTGATCTGAGATAAGGATTGCTACCCCTGCTTTTTTTTTGTTCCCCTGAAGCATAATAGGTTCTGCTCCAGCCTTTTACCTTCATCCTATATGTGTCAATATGTTTTAGATGTGTTTCTTGTAGACAACATATTGTGGGATTCTGGTTTTTAATCCAGTCTGCTATCTGCTTCCGCTTTATGGGAGAGTTCATCCCATTCACATTCACAGTTAGAATAACTAATTCTTTATTTCCTGACATTTTATTTACCCAAGTTATGTTTTTCCCTTTCCTTTCCCCTTTCTCCCTTCCCCCCTTCTCAGTACTTTGCTTTTGATGACCCCCTCCCCCAAACAATACTCCACCCTTTAGATCCCTTCCCCCTGTTTTTACTCCTTTCCCCTGATTCTTCTATTTTCCCTTCTATTAGTCTGTCCCTTACTTTTCCCCTCTTCCCTCCCACCTCCCTCTAGCAACAGACAAGTTTCTATGTGAAATCAAGTGTCTGATATACACTTTTAGAGCCCAACCTGATGAGAGTAAGATTTACACAATGCTCATCTCCCTCCCCTCTTTCTCTCAATTATTTTAGGTTTTCTTTGCCTCTTCAAGAGATTTTACCTTGTTTTTACCTCCTTTTTTTAGATCTTATTTTAGCATTTTTTTCCCTCTTTTCCCCAGTATGACAACCGTTCCCCCTCTAGTTCTCTGTTTCAAATTATCACAGTAATATCTCGTTAATTGTACCCCCAAAATTTAAGTATCCCCTTAGTAGAAATAAAGTTCTCAAGAGTCCTTTCCTTTTTACCTTTTTATGCATTTCTTGAGTTCTGTGTTTGGATGTCAAATTTTTTGTTCGGCTCTGGTCTTTTCATTAGAAATGGGTGAAATTCACCTATATCTTTGAATGACCATCTTCTTCCCTGGAGGATAATGCTCATTCTAGCTGGATAGGTTATTCTCGGCTGTAATCCAAGTTCCTTTGCCCTTTGGAATATCTGCTTCCAGACCCTTCGATCCTTCAATGTGGAGGCTGACAGATCATGTGTGATTCTAATTATTGATCCTCGGTATTTGAATTGTTTCTTTCTAGCTGCTAGCAGAATCTTTTCCTTGGTGCGATAGTCCTGAAATTTAGCCACGGTATTCCTTGGGGTTTTAATTTTGGGGTCTCTTTCATGAGATAATTGGTGAATTCTTTCAATGGTAATTTTGCCTTCTGATTCTACAATCTCAGGGCAGTTTTCTTTCAGGATTTCCTAGAAGATAGTGTTTAGATTCTTTTTTTCATCATGGCTTTCAGGAAGTCCAATAATCCTTAGATTGTCTCTCCTAGATCTATTTTCCAAGTCAGTTGTTTTTCCTAGGAGATATTTCAGATTTTCTTCTAATTTTTCATTTTTTTAAAATTTTTGTTTGACTGATTCTTGAAGTCTTATTGAGTCATTCACTTGCATTTGTTCAATTCTTATTTTTAAAGTGTTGTTTTCTTCAGTTACCTTTTTAACTCCTTTTGTAACTGGCCAATTGAATTATTTTGCTCATTGCACTCTTTTTCCACTTCACTAATTTTATTTTTCAATAAATTGGTGTCTTTTTCATATCTCTTTTCCAGGGCATCATATCCTTCTTGCACTGATTTCAGTTTATTTTCCCATTTATCCTCCACCTCTCTTTTGAGGTTCTTTAAGCAATCTTCCAGAAAGGCCTTTTGAAAAAGGGACCAGTGATGGTCCTTAATAACTTCCTCTGGTATTTTATCTAAAGGAACCTCAGCATCTGGGGTCAATGCTTCTTTGCCTTGATAAAAGCTGTCTATGGTGAGAGCTCCCTTTTGCTTCTTCATTTTTTTAGACAGTGTGCATGTCTCTTTAAGGCTCAGAAAAAAAAAGGCGGCTAAAGATCTTTGGCCTGGGGCACTTAAGTTAATTCACTTAAGTGAATTAACTTAAGGTGCTGGGCCAGTGGGGGCTAGGACTAAGTCCCAATTACTCCTTAAACAAGGCAAGTCTGCCAGAACACCTGCCCCCAATCAGGGCAGAGTGTCCAGCGCGCCTCAGATAAACTCCAGGTGTTTGGAGTTTGGAGTTTCTGCCACAGTGAGTTGCGTCCCACCCTCATTTCTGGCCTACATTGTAGTCCTCTGTTTATACCTCTGTTCGAGTTAGACAAACTTGACATGAAGTTCTTCAGAGATATCAGCAAGCAGTGTCCAAATATTTCTGGATTCATTGACCTGAAGATCAGTTTAGAGGATTATTTTATTGTTGGTTTGAGAGAAGATTGTAGGAGGACACAGAGAGTCACGTTTTCACTCCGCCATCTTGGCTCCGCCCCATGAATTGATTTCTGAAATCATAGCCCATCAATATTTGGTTTAGACATGTTTATGAGGTTGTGGCTTTAAAAACTAGTAAAAAAATAGAAGAATATCTAAGGTAATATGTGTTTTATAGGTGGGTTCCTTTTTGGGAACTTTCTATATAATTAGCGAAGTTCTGATAGCTTGCTCAGTTATTTTCATGATAATGATATTTTATTTACTGTGTCACTAATCACTGATTCCATTCCCTAGATTGCATGTAATCCAATATATGTTAAGCATGGTAAAATATACATGTTAACTACAATATAGACACACATATTTATACAATTATCTTGTTGCTCAAGAAAAATCAGATCAAAAAGTTAAAAAATGAAAAAATGACATAGAAAATAAAATTCAAGCAAACTAAACAAAGAGTGAAAATGCTATTTTGTAATTCATCCTCAGTTCCCACAGTCCTCTCTCTAGGTGTAGATGGCTCTCATCATCACAAGATCATTGGAAGAGATCTGAATCATCTCATTGTTGAAAAGAGCCATGTCCATCAGAACTGTTCATCATATAATCTTGTTATTGCAATGTACAAAGATCTACTGGTTCTGCTCATTTCCCTTAGTATCAGTTCATATAAAACCCTCCAGGCCTCTCTGAAATCATGCTGATAATCATTTCTTATAGAATAAGAATATTCCATAACATTCCTATACCATAATTTATTCAGACATTTTCCAACTGATGGGCATCCATTTAGTTTCCAGTTTCTTGCCACTAAAAAAAGGCTGCCACAAACATTTTTGCACATGTGGGGCCCTTTCCTTCCTTTACAATCTCTTTGGGATATAGGCCCAGTAAAAACGCTGCTGGTTCAAAGGGTATGCACAGTTTGATAACTTTTTGAGCATAGTTCCAAATTGCTCTTTAGAATGGTTGGATCTGTTCACAATTCCACCAGTAATGTATTAGTTTTCCAGTTTTCCCGCATCCCCTTAAACATTTGTTATTATCTTCTGTTGTCATCTTAGCCAATCTGAGAGATATGTAGTGATATCTCAAAGTTGTCTTAATTTGCATTTCTCTGATCAAGAGTGATTTAGAGCACCTTTTCATATGATTAGAAATGGTTTCACTTTTTTCATCTGAAAATTGTCTGTTCATACCCTTTGACCATTTATGAATTGGAGAATGGCTTGAATTCTGGCAAATTTGAGTCGGATCTCTGTATATTTTAGAAATGAATCCCTTAATAAGAACCCTTGAATATAAAAAAATGTTTTCCTAGTTTATTCTTGTGTTGTCTGCATTACTTTTTTTTGTGCAAAAACTTTTAAACTTAATATAATCAAAATTATCTATTTGGTGTTCAATAATGAGTTTCAATTCTATTTGGACATAAATTCTTTCCTTCTCTATAGCTCTAAGAGTAAACTATACGGTGTTCTTCTAATTTGCTTATAATATCACTCTTTATGTTTAAATCATGAACCCATTTAGACCTTATCTTGGTGTGTGGTGTTTGTGTGTCAATGACTAGTTTCTGCCATTCTAGTTTCCAATTTTCCCATCAATTTTTGCCAAATAGTGAGTTCTTATCCCAAAAGTTAGTGTCTTTGGGTTTGTCAAACACTAGATTGCTATAGTTATTGCCTATTTTGTCCTGTGAACATAACTTATTCCACTGATTGACTACTCTATTTCTTAGCCAGTACTAAATAGTTTTTATGACCACTGCTTTATAATATAGTTTTATGTCTGGCACAGCTAGGGCATCTTAGTTTTCATTTTTCATTAATTCCTTTGAAATTCTTGATCTTTTTTTTATTACAGATGATGTAAAATAATTTCTTGGCAGTTTGATTGGTATGACACTAAATAAAATAGGTAAATTTTAGTAGTATTGCTATTTTTATTATATTTCCTTGCCCTACCCCTGAGCACTTGATAATTTTTCATATGATTAGTTCTAACTTTATTTGTGTGGGAAGTGTTTTATGATTGTGTTCATATAGTTCCTGATTTTGCCTTGGCAGACAGATTTCCAAATATTTGAAATTGACAGTTATTTTAAATGGAATTTCTCTTTGTATCTCTTGCTGCTGGACTTTGTTGGTAATATATAAAAATGCTGATGATTTATGTGGATTTATTTTGTATCCTGCAATTCTGCTAAAGTTGTGAATTTTTTCTGGTAGTTTTTTAGGTGATTCTCTAAGTATACCATCATATCATCTGCAAAGAGTGATAATTTGGTTTCCTCATTATTTACTTTAATTCCTTTATCTCTTTTTTTCCTTTATTGCCAAAGCTAACATTTGTAATACAATATTGAATAATAATGGTGATAGTGAGCAACCTTGTTTCACCCCTGACCTTATTGTTAATGGTTCTAGTTTGTCTTCCATTACATATGGTGCTTGTTAACATCATCTTTCAGAGGAGGAATTGGAGCTTCAATGAAGTAAGAGACTTTTAGTCATTTTTATTGAAAAAATCCAGAACCAAACAGAGAATGAAATCTACAAACACAGGATGTAACAGAAACATAAAAAAGTAAACAAGGAGGAAAAATATATATTTGAAATTTAAACTGTTTACATTCTTAAATAGGAATGCAATATCTGCAGTTCTTCTGAACTGTATCTGTCACTGGGGCAGACAAAGCGGGATACCACATGTACTGAGGGTGTGATTGTGAATGGTCCCTGATGTGATGACATCAAAGAAAAAGACATTATGGGATGAGAAACAGTCTTTACTGTAAAAATAGGAAAGGGAAGGTATAATGGGACAACTAGATCTCATGAAGAGGTGCAAAAGATCTAATACAATTGAAGGAAAGAAGGAAGGGGAATGAGCATTGTCTGAAGTTTGACTTCATGGGTTCTGACTTTAAGAGGGAATAATGCAATCATTCAGTTGGATATAGAAATTTATTTAATCCTACAAAGAAGTAGGGGAAGAAAGAGGAAATGAAAAGAGAGGCACAAGATAGAAAGAAGGGCAGAAACACTAGGGGAAAATATTAGAGAAGGAGAAAGGGTTGATAGAAGATAAGGTAGTAGATGGAATGGGTCAAAAAGCACTACTAAGAGAAGGGGGGAGGAGTGATAGGAGATAAGGTAGTGAGGTGGGCAAAAAACATAGGACTAAGGACAGGATGGAAAGAGAGAATAAATGTATATATAAGGGAGAAGATAGGGTGAAAGAAAAATTCAGAGTTTGTAATCATAACTGTTAATGTGAATGGGATGAATTCTCCTATAAAAGCAAAGCAAATAACAGAGTGGATCAAAAGCCAGAATCCTATAATATGTTGTTTACAAGAAACATATTTGACACATACAGAAGTAAACATGTACAAGGTAAAAGGCTGGAACAGAATTTATTATGCTGTAGCTGAAGTAAAAAAAAAAGTAGGGAATAGCAATTTTGATCTAAGATAAAGCACATATAAAAACATATCTTATTAAAAGAGATAAGGAGAGAAAAGTACAGCTTGCTAAAGGGTATGGTAAATAATGAAGTAATAATAATACTAAATGTGTATGCACCAAGTGGTACAGCAGGCAAATTCCTAGAGAAGATTTTAAATCAGTTACATAAGAATATATAGCAAAGCTATTCAACTGGGGACCTCAACCTTCCCCTTTCAGAATCAGACAAATCTAAACACAAAATAAACAAGAAAGAAATTAGGGAGGTTAATAGGATCCTAAAAAACTAAGATATAATAGACTTCTGGAGAAAATTTAATAGGGATAGAAAGGAAGACACCATTTTCTCAGCAGTACATATATAAAACTTCACAATAAAATACAAAAAAGGCAGATATAATAAATGCTTCCTCTTTAGACCACAATACAATAAAAATTATATTCAATAATGTGGCAAGAAAACATAGACTATAAACCAATTGGAAAGTATAATATAATTCTAGAGAATGAGTGAGTCAAATAACAATTCATAGAAACAATCCATAATTTCTTCCAAGAAAATGGCAATAGTAACACTACATACCAAAATTCTGCCTAAATTGTTCTACTTGTTCAGTGCCATACCAAACTGCCAAAGTATTATATTACAGAACTAGAAAAAATAATAACAAAATTCACCTGGAAGAACAAAAGGTCAAGAATATCACGGGGATTAGTGAAAAAAATTCAAAGGATGGTGGCTTAGCAGTACCCAACCTAAAACTATATTATAAAGCAACTGTTATCAAAAATATTTGGTATTGGCTAAGAAATAGAATGCTAAATCAGGGGAATAGATGAGATTCACATGACATAATAATCAAGGCATACATCAATCTAGTATTTGATAAACTCCCAAATTCCAGATTCTGGAATAGGAACTCAATATTTGACAAAAATTGCTAGGAAATCCAGAAAATAATATGTCAGAAACTTGGCATAGACCAAAATCTCACCCCATATCAAAATAAGATCAAAATGGATAAATGATTTGGGGATAAAGGAGGATACCATAAAGAAATTAGAAGGGATAATTTACTTATCAGATCTTTGGAGAATGAAGGAATTTACGACCAAAGAAGAACCAGAGAACATTGTGAAAGGAAAAATATACAACTTTGATTGTATTAAATTAAAAAGTTTTTGCACAAACAAAATCAGCAGAAACAAGATTAAAAAGGAAGTACAAAGCTGGGAAAAGTCTTTATAGCCAGTATTTCTTTTTTTTTTTAAAGGTGTGAGGTCTGTTTAGGGCAAAGGTGGGACAGCTGCTTTAATTTGCTCTGGGGCAGTTCTGCTGATTGAGTTATTTCAGGTACTGGGCAGCTCCGCTGATTGAATTATTTCTGGTGCTGTTCAGTCCTGTTGATTGATTGATTGCTTTAAGGTGCTGTGTAATGGCAGCTAGGTCCGATGCTCATCAGGGGTTCAGTGGTTCACAATCTATCCCCCTCAAAAGGCAGACCCTCCAAACCACCTGCCCACAATCAGGACAGATTGGTCCAAGAGGCCCGCAGAAGACTCCCAGGTGTGTGAAAAGCACAACGCTCCCACTCCTGTTTTGACTCCTGTTCCAGCTCCCTGCTCCAGTTCCCTGTCCCGGTCTCCCTGCGCTGCAGTCTGGGTTCAGCAGACCACCCCCCTGCCCAATTAAAAGAGACCTGTTTTGAGGTTCTTCCAGAGTATCTTCTTCTAGAATCGTGTTGTTCTCCAGATATTGTGGATTTTTTTTGCTTCAAAATCAGTCTAGAGGCTTCATATATTGTTGGTTTGAGGGGAGGTTAGAGGAGGTTACAGAGACTCCTGTCTGATCTCCGCCACCATGGCTCCACCCCCGGAAGGAAGTCCGATTAAATTTATAATAAGTATCAATAAACTATTTCTTTATTAAACTTTATCTTATTTAGTATACGTCAATTACAATCCAAAGTTTGTCAATTGGAATGATGGGATTTGTATAAAGCAAAATTTTCAATTTGCTTTGATGTAAACTTTAAGTAGCTAACTACTTAAGTAGGCAAATTTTACAAGTTATAAATTTACTGAGCTTGATCTAGAGGATAGAAAATAGGTCCATAGGTAGGAAAAACTCTTCCTGTGATAGGGACCTCTTCCTCTCACATTGTAGCACCCACTTTTTGTGCACACAACTGAATAATGAGATATATGTATAATAAATAAAATTATCTCTTCTTGTACTTCCTTGTAACATACTCATTGCTAGCTATTCTATTTACTTTCAGCCTTTACTTTACAGCCTGCCAAATATTCATTTAGATATACTGTCCTAAATCTTTTTACTAATGAAGTATATCATAACTATTAATTGCAGTTTTATGTCCTTCATCTATATAATGAATATATTTCTGTATCTTCATCTAAGTATTAAATAAAATGTTTTCAGAGGTAATAAGCAGAAAAAATGAGAATCATTTTCATAGAAAAGTTTGTATGAATTTCATTCATAATGTTCAAGTATAATATATCGTTGTTTTTCCTTGTATTTATATTCTTTCTCTCCACCTTTCTTCTTCATTGTTATATTGCATCTTTCTTTTTCTGACCTCAACCCTACTCCCTTATTTATCTCCCCTTTTTTATTTCTCTTCATTTTCTCTTAGGTAAAGCACCTGTTTCATGTGTGATTTGTCATTGTCACTGACCTTGATTCTGATCTCTAGTAGACAAACAGTATAAGGAATTATCTCATTTTGTGATTTTAGCTGAGACTTGGGTTTGATTTGAAGTAAGAACTTGAATTTGAATAACAACTTTAAGTTCTTACTTATACATGGAATTTTCTTGATTGTAAGGGTTTGAGTGGAAAATTTAAAGAGCTTAAAGGTATTTCACCTACATATTTTAGGATTCCCTTTGAAACCAGAGATAAATAATTTTTCTAAAGTCTTCCAAGTTGTTAGTAGCAAAGTCAGGATAAAACACTGCCCCCTCTCCAAAGTTCATTGCAATGTTAATTCTATTATGTTAGTTTGTCTCCTATAGTATTGTACTCGTGAAAATTTGGGGAAATATCTGTTCCCAGTTGTTACCCCTTTGATCTAAGGCAAGGATTATACAACTGGGCTCCAGTTCATGGATGGATTTAGAAAATTTGACCTGGAAAATATAACTCTATTTTTACTATTAAGCATTTCCTTCAATTAGATTAACATGTTATTCTCACAAAGGATTCACAGATTTCTCTAACATTCTAAAGAGCTCAATGACCCTGAAAACACTAATGTTAGAGTTTCTTTAAAGTTCCCTTCACCTCAAGGTTTAGGATTTTAGAAGAATGTCAATCTTGCTCTCCTCAATTATTTTCCCATGTTATTTTCTGTATAAAAATAGCATATTTATATGCTAGCTCTCAAGGACAATGCACATGGCTTAATACATGATCAAATGTAAAAAATGATGAATTTACCTCATAATTTGTCTCTATATAGTAAGATGAGACCTGTGTGATTCCAAGAATCAGCAAATAATTTTTTTAAAATTATACTGCATGTGTGAAATTCATCTTTTGAAATGATAGCATTTTAATAAAACATTTCTTATAATTTGCTTTGGTGCATGACGAGACTAAGTAAGATAGTAACCAGTTGGTATATAGTCCAGCTAGTTGGCAGTAGATGAGCATTAGTTTTGGCATCAGAATGACTCATCTTCATGAGTTTAAAACTGGCCCCAAACAGTTCCCAGCTGTATGACTCTGGGCAAGTTACTTTATGCTGTTTACCTTGGTTCCTCATTTATAAAATTAATTAGAGGGAAATGGCAAACCACTTTCATATCTCTGTTTCCATCTAACTTATCATTTATTCTTTTTTATTATAATAAGTTTATTTATTTTTAATATAGAGCAAAAGGGAAAAACTATGGGAGAGATTAAAAAGAAACTGAAAAAAGAAGTGAACATAGTATGTGTTGATTTACATTCAGTCTCCTTAATTTTTTTTTTCTTGTTTTGGATCACTGAACCAAACCTTTCCTAATTGTTCATCACACATTCTTGCTGTTATTGTGTGCAATGTATTCTAGGTTCTCCTTGCTTTGCTCAGCATCAATTCATGTAAATCTTTCCAGGCCTTTCCATGATCAACTTGCTCATAATTTTTTTAAAAAGAGCAATAATATTCCATTATCTTCACATACCACAAATTGATGGGCATCAATTCCTTTTCCAATTCTTTGCTATCACAAAAAAGCTACTACAAATATTTTTGCACATGTGGATCCTTTTCCCTCCTTTATCATTTCCTTGGGATACAGATCCAGTAATGGTACCGCTAGGCCAAGAATATGCACAGTTTTATAGCCCTTTGCGTATAATTCCAGATTGCTCTCCAGAATGGTTGGATCATTTCACAACTCCACCAACAATGATCAGTGTCTGAGTTTTCCCATATTCCCTCCAAATTATCATTATCTTTTCTTGTCATCTTAGCCAATCTGAGAGCTGTTGGGTAGTATCTCAGAGCTGTTTTAATTTGCATTTTTCTTATCAATAATGATTTAGACAATTTTTTCATATAATTATTATTTTTTTATTAAAGCTTTTTATTTGTATAACATATGTATGGGTAGTTCCCCAGCATTGATCTTTACAAAGCTTTCCATTACAAATTTTACCCCCAGTCTCCTCCCCTCCCCTAGATGGCAGAAAGTCCACTACATGTTAATAATGTTGAAATGCTTGAGAAGTTATGCAAGAAAAATCCTATATACAAGAAAAAAAAGAATCAGAGAAAGGCAACACAATGCAAGCAAATGTCAATAGAGATCATGAAAATGTTACGTTGTGGTCCATATTTCATTTCCCTCTCTCTGGGTGTATATGGTTTTCTTCAGTGAACAATTGGAACTGGTTTGAGACAATTCTTTGTTGCAGAGAGCCATGTCCATCAGAATTGATCATCATGTAATACTGTTGTTGCTGTGTATGATGATCTCCTGGTTCTGCTCGGTTGACTCAGCATCAGTTCATGAAAGTCCCTCCAGGCCTCTCTGAAATCGTCCTGCTGGTCATTTCTTACAGAGCAATAATATTCCATAACATTCACATACCATAATTTATTCAGCCACTCTCCAATTGATGGGCATCCCTTCAGTTTCCAGTTTCTAGCCACTACAAAAAGGGCTGCCACAAACATTCTTTCACAGGTGGGTCCATTTCCCTTCTCTAAGATCTTGTTGGGAGATCGGCCCAGTAGAAACACTGCTGGGTCAAAGGGTATGCACAGTTTGACAACTTTTTGAGCATAGCTCCAGATTGCTCTCCAGAATGGTTGGATCCGTTCACAGTTCCACCGACAATGTATTAGGGTCCCAGTTTTCCCACATCCGCTCCAACATTCATCGTTATCTTTTCCAGTCATTTTAGCCAATCTGACAGGGGTGTAGTGGTACCTCAGATTTGTCTTAATTTGCATTTCTCTGATCAATAGTGATTTGGAGCAACTTTTCATATGACTAGAGATGGTTTTAATTTCATCATCTGAAAATTATCTGTTCATATCCCTTGACCACTTATCTATTGAAGAGTGGCTTGAATTCTTATATATATGAGACAATTCTCTATATATTTTAGAAATGAGGCCTTTATCAGAACCATTGAATGTAAAGATGATTTCCCAATTTGATGCTGCCCTCCTAATCTTGTCTGCATTTGTTTTGTTTGTACAGAAACTTTTTAACTTAATATAATCAAAATTATCCATCTGGTGTTCAATTAGGAGTTCCAGGTCTTCTTTGGACATAAATTTATTCTATCTCCACAGGTCTGAGAGATAAACTATATTACATTCCTCTAACTTGCTTACAAAGTCCCTCTTTATATCTAGATCATGAACCCATTTAGATCTTATCTTGGTATGTGGTGTTAGGTATGGGTCAAGCCCTAATTTCTTCCACACTAGTTTCCAATTTTCCCAGCAGTTTTTGCCGAATAGTGAGTATTTATCCCAAAAGCTGGGGTCTTTGGGTTTATCGAATACTAGATTGTTAAGGTTATTGCCTAGATAGTCCTGATATCCTATCCTGTGCTACTGATCGACTGCTCTATTTCTTAGCCAGTACCAAACGGTTTTGATGACTGCTGGTTTATAATATAGTTTTAGATCTGGTACAG
>JAJPUD010026553.1:0-16381 GCA_023553655.1 Myrmecobius fasciatus
TTAGAATAAAATTATTTAGTTTCCAATTGGTTTTTGGTCTATTTTCTCCTGGCCTGATATTGCATGTGATTTTTATTCCGTCATGATCTGAAAAAAATGCATTTATTATTTCTGCCTTCCTGCATTTGATTTTGAGGTTTTTGTGTCCTAGCACATGGTCAATTTTTGTATAAGTTCCATGGACTGCTGAGAAAAAAGTAAACTCCTTTCTGTCTCCATTTAATTTCCTCCAAAGATCTATCATACCTAACTTTTCTAACATTTTGTTTACCTCCTTAACTTCTTTCTTATTTATTTTGTGGTTTGATTTATCAAGTTCTGAGAGAGGGAGGTTGAGATCCCCCACTATTATAGTTTTGCTGTCTATTTCTTCTTGCATCTCTCTGAACTTTTCCTCTAGGAATTTCCATGCTATACCACTTGGTGCATATATGTTTAGTATTGATATTGCTTCATTATCTATGGTACCCTTTAGGAAGATATAATTTCCTTCTTTGTCTCTTTTAATTAAGTCTATCTTTGCTTTTACTTGGTCTGAGATCAGGATTGCTACCCCTGCTTTTTTTTGTTCACCTGAAGCATAATAGATTCTGCTCCAGCCTTTTACCTTCACCCTGTATGTATCTCTATGTTTTAGATGTGTTTCTTGTATACAACATATTGTTGGATTCTGGTTTTTAATCCACTCTGCTATCTGCTTCTGCTTTAAGGGAGAGTTCATTCCATTCACATTCACAGTTAAAATAACTAATTCTGTATTTCCTGTCATCTTATTTACCCTAACTTATGCTTTTGTCTTTCTTATCCCCTTTCCCTCACATCCCATGTAGAGGCAAAGAAAACCTATAATGATTTCTGAGCCAAATCTGATAAGATGGAGATTAACCCAATTCTCATTCTCCTCCCTTTTCTCCCCTCAATCATTATAGGTTTTCTTTGCCTCTACATGTGATGTAATTTCCCTTATTTTACCTCCTTTTCCTCTTCTTCCAGTGTTATCCCTTTTCTACCTCTAATTTCTTTTTCAGTTTATCATATCATAATAATCATAAAATCATAATAAACATATCATAATAATAATAAAATCATAATAAACATATCATAATAATAAAATCACAATAATCATATCCTAATAATCATAAAATCACAGTAATCATATCATAATCATAATGTGATAATAGATTCATAAAATCAACCCTCATTCTATAAGTATCTGTAACATAAATATAGTTCTCAAGAGTTTTTTTTTCTTGTTACCTTTTTATGTTTCTCTTGTGTTCTGTGTTTGTAGATCAAATTTTTCGTTCAGTTCTGGTCTTTTCAGTAGAAATAGGTGAAATTATCCTATATCTTTGAATAACCATCTTCTTCCCTGGAAGATAATGCTCATTCTAGCTGGGTAACTTATTCTTGGCTGTAATCCAAGTTCCTTTGCCCTTCGGAATATATGATTCCAGGACCTTCGATCCTCCAAAGTAGAAGCTGCTAGGTCCTGTGTGATCTTAATTGTGGCTCCCTGATATTTAAATTGTTTCTTTCTGGTGAATACAGCTTTTTCTTGGCAGTACATAACACCTATAGAAAAATTGACCATATATTAGAACATAAAAATCTGATTATCAAATGCAAAAAGGCCAAAATAGTAAATGATTCCTTTTCAGATCATGATGCAATAAAATTATATTTAATAAAGAAACAGAGACAGATATACTAAAACTTAAATGGAAATTGTATAATCATATTCTAAAGAATGAGTGGGTTAAACAACAAATAACAGAAATGATCCATAATTTCACCCAAGAGAATGATAATAATGAAATGACATATCAAAACCTGTGGTATGCAGGCAAAACAGTTTTTAGAGGAAATTTTATATCTCTAAATAACTACATGAATAAAATAGAGAAAGAAGAGATACATGAATTGGGCGTGTACCTAAAAAAAATTAGAAAAAAACAAATTAAAACTCCCAATTAAATAACAAATCAGAAATTCTGAAACTCAAGAGATCAATAAATTGAAACTAAGAAAATTATTGAACTAAATAATAAAACTAATAGTTGGTTTTATGAATAAGTACAACAAAAAAGATAAAACATAGTGCCTAATACATAGTAGGTGCTAAATAAATGTTTCTTGAATTCAAAGTTTTGGAATAGGTGGTCATTTTAGATAAATTGGAGTTGTTATGTGAGACCTTGGAGAGCAGGGCTAAGAGTAATTTATGTAATCTATGAAAAAAAATAGATTTTGGCTTGAAAAAAAATTCTAAAAATTAAAGTTGTCTGAAAGTGGAAAGATCCATCAAAGAGGTAGCATCTTATTTAGAACTAGAGATCTTTAAGTGGAATATCTAATGCTAATTGTCAGAGATGTTTTTAAAGAAGATTATTGATATGGAACAGTTTGAAATGAAAGACCTCTGAGGTTATTATTCACTGTTGATATACTATTAATCTGACACAGTTAGAAGAGCTGGAGTCAGAAATTTTGAGTTCAAGTCCCAGCTCCATCACTTCCTAGTTCTATACCTTAGTGAGTCACTCAACGCTTTTGCATACATCCATTCATTTATTCAACAAACATACTTCACCTACTGGGATATATAAAATAAGTATGCTATTCTCAAGGAGCCCTTTCCACACCATTGCCTCTCAGTGTTAAGAAAAATTATTATTTCTCTCATATTAATAACCATTTATCAACATTGGGAAGACTCCAGTTGTTTTCCCCTATTTTCTCTTTTCTCAAGGACAAAGTTGATGGAAGATAAAATTAACATTCTTCTCATTCTGGATATTACTACTCCATCCAACTAGGTCAGATTTGGATGGGCAATAAAGATTATTATTTGTCTAGATTGCCCAAGGTTAGGGGAGATTGGAGTATTGTTGCTCTTCCTTTTCTAAGAGAACCAAAATGACACTACTATCTTAGAGTCAACTAAATGTGTGACTGTGGTTGATCAGATCAATACTTGCTCACATGCTCTGCCAGAGATCAGACACAAATAACCTATGAATGTTTGGGGTGCATTGTCTAATTTTGTGCATCACATGTTTCTTCTGAACTAATTCAATATTGCTTTGCTGATAGGACACAGCACCTTCTTTGATGAGGGCACACTATGCTGGGTAGTCTTGTGTCAGTGCCTCCCATATCATATGGGCAATTCTAAAGTTCTTAAGAAAGATCTTGAGAATGTCCTTGTATTACTTTTTCTGACTACATGAGCACTTGTCTGTGTGAGTTCTTCAAAAAAGTATTTTCGACAAATGTACCTTTGGCACTCAAATAATGTAGCCAGCCCAATGGATTTACATTCTCTGCAGTTGATTTTTAATACTTGGTCATTTAGTTTGAGAAAGGACCATCGTGTCTAGAATTTTATACAACTAAGTGATCTTCAGAATCTTTTTAAAACAACTCAAATGGAAATGATCAGTTTCCTGGCTTGGTGCTGATATACTATCCAGGTCAGGCACAGAAAAATGAAGTCAGCTTAATGGCTCTGTAAACCTTAAGTTTAGTAATCACTCCAAAATCATTCTTTTCCCACACTTTCCTTCAGGACCTTCCAAACACTGAGCTACATCATTATCAGTGTGAACATACACAAAAAGCATACTGCTTTCCAGATAAGTAAACATCCACAGCATTCAAAATTTCTCAATTTGATGTACCTGAAAGCTCCTAAAGCAGGATCTGAGTATGGGAATAATCTCTCTGTTCAAAAGTGACTGAATGTCACTCTCAGTCTCTCACTGGAGTGAACTTATTTTGTAAAATTCACCCCAATCAGATTTGATTACCACCCTTAAGAACACCATTTTCCCCCAAGGGCATATAACCTATGAGACTGCTGCTATTGGGAGACCTCAATTTCCTTTGGCCTTTGAGAATACCACTGATTTTTATTTAAAATGCCAACATTATTGACAAAATGATTAAATGATCCAAATATGTATGTCTCTCAAATGTCTTGAACATCACAGCATTGAGCTCCTACCTGTAGACTAAAGCCTATCTTACTAACTTTTGCACAAGACAACTCACATAACAAAGAAACTCCATTTTACTCTCCTTACTCCCCTGAGTAATCCTTTGGGATTCATTCTACCTGATTCCTGTTAGTTTTTTTATACTTCTTTCTCACCTCAAATTATCTTATATTTACTTAGGCATTTCTAAGAATGTTGAGGAATGACATCTATATAGAAACATAAAACAAATTTTGTTTCTGTAAAATCATTTGAGGTGATAACAATAATTTCCAAGGATTGGGGCTATAGGGAGAAGTCTCAAGAAAAATTTGAATTGAATCTAAGGTTTCCAAAAATGAAAGTTGATAAGTAAAACCATTGGAGAAAAAAAAAAAACATTCTAGGCAAACAGAACAATATTAAATGTAAAGGAAGGAGATTTGGGATTGTATATAGGGTAAAATAAGTCAATGTAACTACAAGATAGAATACATAGGATAAGGGGGAGAATAAGGGAAAATGGGTCTGATAGGATAGATTAGAAACAGAATATAAAGCATCTTAAATCTCAAACAAGAGTGACTTAGAGAAGATAGGAAGATACTAAACTGTCGTGTCCTTGGCAACATGCTTAGTAAGCACATTAGATTTGGTCCCACATATTCAAATATCTGGCTCTTTGATATTCCTATAATAACAGATGGCTTACCCATAGCTTTTGCCAAATATGTCAATCACTAGGCTCATAGACTTGTACACGACTTCACTCTGAAACCGTATCTTGCTCTGTTTAATTTTCATATTTGTTAATCTTATTACATAAACCTCATCCCTATCTATATTATAATTTTTAGGGGGGGAGGAAGTATATTTTAAACTTTTCTGTATATCTCAAAGCACCCAATGCAGGGTCATCATTTTGAAAGGTATTAATACACTTATTTATATACTTAAATATAATTTTAAGACATAGATTCCCAAATGTTTCATAATGTAATAGAAGAAAATATTCACAAAAAATGTCAACACACACACATACACACATGCACAAATCTTGACAGGCAACCCCCTGGAGATAAAACTAACTATTCTAGGCCCAAGTGGACCTTGTATGGTGCACAGTGTGTCTCTGGGTCTCTGGATACATATAATCTTTACTGTTTGGTAGGACCTCTGGGAAATTTTATTCTAACATAATCTTTGAAAAGCTAGCATCATCTCCTCTCCCCAACTTTTAAACTTGGGTTTAGTTCTACGTTTAATAGCTGATAATACAGCAGACTCATAGCATGTTTTTATTAAATTTGATTTTGTTCCCCAGGGGCAGAAGAATAGATTACATTATCTCAATGGACACTTGCTTGATTCTGTTGCTCTTTTCCTCACTGCTTTAAAACATTTCAAGTTTTAGAAAGGGTCCTTTGATAGGTAGAATTAGAGGACTGCTGCTTTGGAAATAAGGAGCTGTCAGTTCAAATGAATGCTGGGCTAATAGGGCTATTAATAATGAGCTTTATTATAGGAGGCCACTTATGTTAATAATTCTCTGTATTTAATATTTGACGCTGTGACATTTACACTAAGTTGAATGGCTTATTTTTTTAAAGCCATTTAGCTCATTTTTAGTCTGAATATAGCAGCAACATTGGGAGCATAGAGTATATTATTTAAAAACAAGCGTGCACACGCACACACATACATACACATGAACACACCGATTACTTGCCATCTTAGTTCATTTATCAAAAGCTGTACCTCACTTTAGATAGAGTAAATAGTCACCAGTGTAGATGAAGTAAAGAATGCTTTGGGAGATAGGAGAAGGTGTTGGGCATGAAAAGGTATGACAAGGATCATTATTTTTTTTTTTTTACCTTTTAACCCCGGAATTGCCATTTCCCATCAGTACTCCCAGACCCTGACATTCTCAGGTTAGGTTTTAACCTGATTTGCATACTGTGAATTCTAACAACAGCAGCATGAATTGTGACAAGGTCTAATTAGCATTTCCACCCCCTCCATTTGAGTCTTTTATATTTAATGACAAGTGCCAAGAGCAGTAGGGGAAGTTTAACTAAACCCAGATTAAGAAGTCGGGCTCTGGTTCTGGAATTCAGAAAAATCAACAATCCCAGCAGGT
This sequence comes from Myrmecobius fasciatus, assembly GCA_023553655.1. NCBI lineage: Eukaryota > Metazoa > Chordata > Mammalia > Dasyuromorphia > Myrmecobiidae > Myrmecobius > Myrmecobius fasciatus. The sequence continues at coordinate 6,124 of JAJPUD010026553.1, forward strand.
AACTCTTACAGAGAAGGAGACTTGGGCCAAAGGAGTATTTAAATAGTTTTGATTCAAAGGAGAAGGGTTGTGAGGCATTAGTGGTGGTGATATTAAAGTCCAGTTTCAGATAACAACAGAAAGATTTGACAACCACATGGCTACCAGTTTAACTCTCTAGAACTGAAGCTATCTCCTAGGATCATAGATGTGGAGAATCTTAAAACTGGAAGCAACTTAGCTTAGAAACATAGAATGTTAGACCTAGAAGAGACTTCTGAATCATAAAATCAGCACAGTTTAGAATGGGAAAGACCTTCAAAGTCAACGAGCATGCATGGAACAATGGAAAGACTATCATATTTAACATTAGGAGACCTAGGTTCAGTATTTTACTTACTATTTATTTAATCTTAGAGGGGTCAATTCATTCTATAAGTCTCAATTTCTGCAATAAAATCATGGTGCAATAGCTAACTTCTAAATTTCTTTCCTACTATATGTCTATAATCCTGCAATGCAATCACACCATAAATTATTCCCTTTTTAGGGTTCATTGGTCCTGGAGGCCAGAAATATAATGGAAAAAATGATTTGGATTCTCAGTTAAAATCCACATAATCTAACTTCACATACACATAAGAATTCCTTTTCCAGCACAGCAGATAGAGTCCTAAGTTTGGTAAAAGAAGGACTTGAGTTCAAATCAAGCCTCAGACAATTATTAGCTGTAGGATCCTGGACAAGTCAATTAATTTCTGTCTGCCATTGTTTATTCATCTGTAAAAGAGAGATATTAGTAAAACATACCTTCGTGGTTTTTTGTGATCATCAAATGAAATAATGTATATAAAGTTCTTTGAAAACTTTAAATTGGAGTTCTGAGGGGGTAGAACCAATATGGAAGAGAGCAGACATGGACTTCTGTGACCCCCTCTAACCTTCTTTCAAACCAACAGCAGATTAAGCATCTAAATTGTTTTTGGAGTGAAAGACAAATATTTGGAGTACAACACAATTTCAGAAGAAGATGCTTTGGAAGAATTTCAGAACAGGTCTGTTTCAAATGGGCTGGGAGACAGTCTGCCAAGCCCAGATTTCAGAACAGGAAGCTGGGTGCAAGAAGCTGGAGCAAGGAGCCAGAGCATTGCAGCATCCACACACTGGGGAATCTTCTGTGAGGCTTTTAGGCTACTCTTTCTGGTTGCAAGTGGGTGGTTACCAAATTTGCTATAAAATCACCCAAAAGCAATTACAAAAGGCAAACTGTAAGGCACTGAACCACTGGAAGAACTTGGCATCTGGCTGATAACCCAGCAACAAAAATCAGTTAGAAACACTGGCCCCAGGACACACTCAAGCAGCTGTTGCTCTTTGCCTTAAGAGCAGATCTCAACCCTTAGAAAAAGAGCAAAACAGCAAAAAACAACTTTGACCACAGACAACTTTCATGGAGAGAACAGAGCTCAAATCCAGAGTTTTCTAAAGGCCAATCAACTCGAAGTGAAAGTGAAAAGGAGAAATGGATTGGTCCCCATTTCACAAGGGGCAGAAAACCGGGGCTGTGACTGAGTGTGGTGGATTCCAAACACCCAAGAAGTCCCTGTGAGATGCTTGGGCTATTTTGCTCTACTTGCAGGCAAGTGCTTTAGCAAATCTGCTTTTGGTAAAGGATGGATTGAGAACAGCTGAAAGCGCGTACCTGGCCCAACCAGCCCCACACCAGAAATCAAGTTTGCAAACTGCCCCAGGGCAAATTGAAATGGCTGTAGGTCCTCTGCTTTAATGAGACCTCAAACTCTAAAAAATGAGTAACAAGCAGAAGAGAGCTCTCACCATAGACAGCTTTTATGGAGAGAAAGAAGGGCAGACCCCAGATCCTGAGGTTCCTAAAGGGAAAGCAACCCCAGAAGAAGCCACAAAAGCGGACATGAGCTGGTCCCCATTTCAAAGGCTTTCCTGGAAGATTGCATAAAGGATTTCAAAAGAGAGTGAGAAGAAAAATGGGGAAATAAATGGAGATCAGTACCAAAAGGATATAATGCCCTGCAAAAGAGATATGAAAAAGACACCAATTTACTGAAAAACAAAATTGGTGATATAGAAAAACTCACCAACTCACTGGAAAACAAAATTGGTGAAATGGAAAAAGAAATCAACTCACTGAAAAACAAAAATGATGAAATGTTAAAAGACAACAGTTCACTGAAAAACAAAATTGGTGAATTGGAAAACAGATAACAATTCACAGAAAAACTAAATTGGTGATTTGGAAAAAGACAATTCACTGAAAAATAAAATTGGCAAAATGGAAAAAGAATGCAATGAACAAAAAAATTCAATAGGCCAGTTACAAAAGGAGCTTCAACATGTAACTGAAGGAAATAATATTTTAAAAATTAAAATTGAACAAATAGAAGTGAACGACTCAATAAGACTTCAAGGATCAGTAAAACAAAAACAAAAAAATTAAAAAATAGAATAAAATATGAAATATCTCCTAGGAAAAACAATTGACTTGGAAAATAGATATAGGAGAGAAAATCTAAGGATTATTGGACTTCCTGAAAGCCGTAAGGAAAAAAAGAATCTAAACACTATCTTCCAGGAAATCCTGAAAGAAAACTGCCCTGAGGTTGTAGAATCAGAAGGCAAAATCACCATTGAAAGAATTCACTGATCACCTCCTGAAAGAGACCACAGAATTAAAACCCCAAGGAATATCTTGGCTAAATTTCAGGACTATCACACCAAGGAAAAGAATTTTCTAGCAGCTAGAAAGAAACAATTCAAATAACGAGGATCTATAATTAGATTCACACACAAACTGTCAGCCTCCACATTGAAGGATTGAAGGGCCTGGAACCAGATATTATGAACTGCAAAGGAACTTGGATTACAGCCAAGAATAACCAATCCAGCTAGAATGGGTATTATCCTCCAGAGAAGAAGATGGTCATTTAATGATATAGGTGAATTTCACCTATTTCTAATAAAAAAGACCAGATGTGAACAAAAAATTTGACCTCCAAATGCAGAACTCGAGAGAAGCATAAAAAGGTAAAAAGGAAAGGACAATTGAGAACTTTATTTCTACTATGGGGATACTTAAAGATTGCAGGTATAATTTGATATTACTTTGATAATAAGAAAAAGAAAACCAGAGGGGGAAAGGCTATAATACTGGGGGAAAGAGGGAAAAAGATGGTAAAATAAGGTTAAAAAAAGGAGGTAAAAATAAGGTAAATAGCATGAAGAGGCAAAGAAACACTAATATAATTGAGGGAAAGAAGGAAGGGAGATGAGCATTGTGTGAATCTTACTCTCATCAGATTGGACTCTAAAAGTGTATATCAGACACATTTGGTTTCATGGAGAAATTTGTCCTTCCTTATAGGGAAGTGGGAGGGAAAGAGGAAAAGAAAGAGATAGACTAATAGAAGGGAAAACAGATGAATCAAGGGAAAGGAGTAAAAAAGGGGGAGTGGTAAAAAGTGGGGAGGATTGCTTGTGGGAGGGGACATCAAAAGCAAAATACTCAGGAGGAGGGAAGGGAGAAAGGGGAAAGGAAAGAGGAAAACATAGCTTGGGTAAATAAGATGGCAGGAAATACAGAATTAGTTATTCTAACTGTGAATGTGAATGGGATGAACTCTCCCATAAAGCAGAAGCAGATAGCAGACTGGATTAAAAACCAGAATCTAACAATATATTGTCTACAAGAAAGACATCTAAAGCATAGTGACACGTACAGGCTGAAGGCAAAAGGCTGGAGCAGAACTTATTGTGCTTCAGGTGACCAAAAAAAAAGAAGCAGTAGCAATCTTGATATCAGATCAAGTAAAAGCAAAGATAGATCTAATCAAAAGAGATAAGGAAGGAAACTATATTTTATTAAAGTGTACCAGAAATAATGTAGCAATATCAATACTAAATACATATGCACCAAGTGGTATAGCATTCAAATTCCTAGGGGAGAAATTAAGAGAGATGCAAGAAAAAACAGAGAGCCAAACGATACTAGTGGGGGATCTCAACCTTGCTCTCTCAGAATTAAATAAATCAAAGCACAAAATAAACAAGAAAGAAACTAGGGAGGTAAACCAATTGTTAGAAAAGTTAGGAATGATAGATCTTTGAAGAAAATTGAATGGAGACAATAGGAAGTTTACTTTTTTTTCTCAGTGGTTCATGAAACTTATACAGAAATTGACTATGTATTAGGGCATAAAAACCTCAGAATCAAATGCAGAAAGGCAGAAATAGTAAATGAATCTTTTTCAGATCATGATGCAATAAAAATCACATGTAATATAAGGCCAGGAGAAAATAAACCAAAAGTTAATAGGAAATTAAATAATCTAATCCTGAAGAATGAATGGGTGAAAGAGCAAATTATAGACACAATCTATAATTTCATACAGGAGAATGACAATAATGAGACAACGTAACAAAATTTGTGGGATACGGCCAAAGAGGTTATAAGGGGCAATTTTATATCTCTAGATGCTTGCTTGCATAAAATAGAGAAAGAAAAGATCAATGAATTGGACTTATTATTTAAAAAAAAAACTAGAAAAAGAACAAATTAAAAACCCTCAATTAAATACCAAATTGGAAATTCTAAAAATAAAAGGGGAAATTAATAAAATTGAAAATAAGAAAACTATTGAATTAATAAATACAAGTGAGTTGGTTTTATGAAAAAAAAAAACAACAAAATAGATAAGCCTTTAGTTAATTTGATAAGAAAAAGGAAAGAAGAAAATCAAATTGTTAGTCTCAAAAATGATAAGGGAGAACTTTCCTCCAATGAAGAGGAAATTAGAGTAATAATTAGTAGTTACTTTGCCCAACTTTATGCCAGTAAGTTAGATAATCTTAATGAAATGGAGGAATATCTACAAAAATAGAGATTGCCCAGGTTAACAGAAGAGGAAATAAATTGTTTAAATAGCCCCATATTAGAAAAAGAAATAGAACAAGCTATTAACCAACTCCCTAAGAAAAAATCTCCAGGGCCAGATGGATTTACATGTGAATTCTACCAAACATTCAAAGAACAATTAATTCCAATACTCCACAAACTATTTGAAAAAATAGGGAAAGAACGTATACTACCAAATTTCTTCTATGATACAGACAGGGTGCTAATGGCAAAAGTAGGTAGGGTGAAAACAGAGAAAGAAAACCATATTCCATTTTCCCTAATGAATATTAATGCAAAAATTTTAAAAAAGATATTAGCAATGAGATTACAGAAAGTGATCCCCAGGATAATACATTATGACCAAGTGGGATTTATACCAGGAATGCAGGGCTGGTTCAATATTAGGAAAACTATCAGCATAATCAATTATATTAATAGCCAACCTAACAAAAACCATATGATTATCTCAATAGATGCAGAAAAAGCTTTTGATAAAATCCAACACCCGTTCCTATTAAAAACACTAGAGAGTATAGGAATAAATGGGCTTTTCCTTAAAATGATTAGTAGCGTCTACTTAAAACCATCAGCAAGCATTGTATGTAATGGAGACAAACTAGAACCATTCCCATGAAGATCAGAAGTGAAACAAGGCTGCCCACTGTCACCATTACTATTTAATATTGTATTAGAAATGTTAGCTTTGGCAATAAGAGAAGAAAAAGACATAAAAGGAATTAGAGTAGGTAATGAAGAAACCAAATTATTACTCTTTGCAGATGACAGGATGGTATACTTAGAGAACCCTAGAGACTCAACTAAATAACTACTAGAAACAATTCACAACTTTAACAAAGTTGCAGGATTCAAATAAATCGACGTAAGTCAAGAGCATTTTTATATATTACCAACAAAGTTCAGCAGCAAGAGATACAAAAAGAAATTCCATTCAAAATAACAGATGATAGTATAAAATATTTAGGAATCTATCTGCCAAGGAAAAGTCAGAAACTATAGGAACTAAACTACAAAACACTTTACACACAAATAAAATCAGACCTAGTCAACTGGAAAAACATTAAGTGCTCATGGGTAGGCCCAGTGAATAAAATTAAAATGACAATACTACCCAAACTAATTTATTTATTTAGTGCCATATCAATCAAACTCCCAAGAAATTATTTTACAGATCCAAAACAAATAGTAGCAAAGTTCATTTGGAAGAACAAAAGGTCAAGGGTTTGAAGGGAATTAATGAAAAAAAAAGGCAAATGAAGATGGCCTTGTTGTACCAGATCTAAAACTATATTATAAAGCAGTGGTCATTAAAACCATTTGGTACTGCCTGAGAAATAGAGGAGTCAATCAGTGGCATAGGATAGGATATCAGGACAATCTAGGCAATAACTTTAACAATTTAATGTTTGATAAATTCAAAGACCCCAGCTTTTGGGATAAGTACTCACTATTCGGCAAAAACCTGCTGGGAAAATTGGAAACTAGTGTGGAAGAAATTAGGGCTTGACTCACACCTAACACCACATACCAAGATAAGATCTAAATGGGTCCATGATCTAGATATAATGAGTGATATTGTAAACAAATTAGAGGAACATAGGATAGTTTACCTCTCAGAACTGTGGAGATGGAATAAATTTATATCCAAAGAAGATCTGGAAGTCTTAATTGAACACCAGATAGATAATTTTGATTATATTAAGTTAAAAAGTTTCTGTACAAACAAAACAAATGCAGACAAGATTAGGAGGGAAGCATTAAATTGGGAAATCATCTTTGCATTTAAGAGTTCAGATAAAGGCCTCATTTCTATAATATATAGAGAATTGTCTTATATTCATCAGAATTCAAGCATCTCTTCAATAGGTAAATGGTTAAAGGATATGAACAGACAATTTTCAGATGATGAAATTAAAACCACTTCTAGTCATATGAAAACTTGCTCCAAATCACTGTTGATCAGAGAAATGCAAATTAATACAACTCTGTGGTAGCACTACACACCTGTCAGATTGGCTAAAATGAAAGGAAAAGATATTGATGAATGTTGGAGGGGATGTGGGAAAGCTGGGACACTAATACATTTTTGGTCGAATTGTGAATGGATTCAACCATTCTGGAGAGCACTTTGGAACTATGCTTAAAAAGTTATCAAACTGTACATACCCTTTGACCCAGCAGTGTTTCTATTGGGCTTATATCCCAAAGAGATCTTAGAGGAGGGAAAGGGACCCACATGTGCAAGAATGTTTGTGGCAGCCCTTTTTGTAGTGGCTAGAAACTGGAAACTGAAGGGATGCCCATCAATTGGAGAGTGGCTGAATAAATTTTTCTATATGAATGTTATGGAATAATACTGTTCTGTTACAAACGACCAGCAGGATGATTTCAGAGAGGCCTAGAGAAACTTGCATGAACTGATGCTGAGTGAAACGAGCAGAACCAGAAGATCATTATACACAGCAACAACAATATTATATGATGATCAATTCTGATGGAAATGGCTCTTTTCAACAATGAAATCTCTCAAACCACTTCCAATTGTTCAGTGAAGAAAGCCATCTACACCCCAGAGAGAAGGATGAGATAGGGACTACAACATAACATTTTCATGGTCTCTTTCAATGTTTTCTTGCATTTGGTTTCCTTTCTCAGATATTTTTTGTTAATGTAGATACGACTGTTCTTGCACAGCAAGATAAGCATGGAAATATGTATACATATATTCGACTTGTCAAGTATTTTAATATAATTAACATGTAGTGGACTTCCTGCCATCTAGGGAGGGGAGAGGACTAGGTGGAAAATTTGTAATGGAAAACTTTGCAAGGATCAATGTTGAGGATCTACCCATACATATGTTATGCAAATAAAAAGCTTTAATAAATAATTAAATAAATAAGAAAAAAGGGAAAAAAAAGTTTAGACTCTGAAAACCTTGAAAGTATTAACTTTGCCATTACCCCACATCTCCATAGCTTTACATATGACTTACATAGCATGTACTTAAAAATACTTGTTATCTCATTGAATATATATCTTTTATAACAATTTGCAGTATTTGGAAATCTACATAAGTGAAAGAAATAAGATATATAAATTAGTGCAGTAATGATGCTTTTGAAGTTATGGAGATCACTACATATAAAAATCCTATGCTGGATGCTTAGGAATACAAAAGAAAACATAAAATATGGTCTCTTTACTCTAGGAGGAAAGTGGTGTCTTACAAGATCTATGGTTCTTTACAGTTTAACTGTCTTTATAAAGTCAGTGGACTATGAGAGTAGACAGGTCTTTTTCCAAGCTATTCTTAGCTTACCTCAGATAAACACAAAATAAACTTTTGAATGAGTTTGGGAGTGATAGAACCTACAAACATTTGGAAAGCAACAATTTTTTAGCAGGAGATATTTTAGAAGAACTTCAAAAAATGTCTGTCTCAATTTAGCAGTGTGGGACTGCAGCCCAGAGCAGTCACAGCATAGCACAAGAAGACTCTGTGCACAAGAGTAATCTAGTGGGAGGCTCTAAGCCAAATTACAGCAACATTTGCTACTTTGTCCTGGTTCAGAAGCCAGAGGATTAGCAGAGTACTTGTGAAACCTCAAACACAACTACAGACGAAAAATAGTGAGGCCTTGAACCTCAGCAAAACAAGCAGGACTTAGCCCCATTGATCCATAATGGGAAGGAAGCCAGTAGCCCTGGCTCAGAGCAGCATGAAGGTCATGTTGTCCTATAAAGGTAGCTTGGGACAATATTCCCTTTGTCCCAAGAATAGACCTCAACCTTTAAAAATGAGCAAAAAGATAAAAGGAGCTCTGATCATAGATATCTTTGAAGACAGGGAAGTACATACTTGAAATCAAAAGGCGAAATGATTCCAGATGAAGTCTCAAAAGAGGATATAAGTTGGTCTTCATCTCAAAAGGCTGTCTTGGAAAAATTCAAAAAGTATCTTAAAATGCAGAAGAAAAATGGAAATGAGAGATACATAGAAGGAAACATAGAAATTGTATGAGGAAAATCACTGCTTAAAAGAAGTTTTGGTGAAATTGAAAAAGAAACAACTCCTTGAACAACTGAAGAAAATAATACACTAAAAATTAAAATTGAACAAGTAGAAATGAATAACTCAATGAGACATCAAGAATTAGTAAAACAATATTGAAAAAAATAGAAGAAAATGTGAAGTAACTCATCAGAAAAACAATTGATTTGGAAAATAGAGCTAGAAGAAACAATGTATGAATTATTGGAATTCTTGAAAACCATGAGGAAAAAAAGAGTCTCAACAACATCTTTTAAGAAATCATCAAGGAAATCTGCCATGATGTTGTGGAATCAGAAGGTAAAATAACCACTGAAACAATATACCAATTCCCTTATTAAAGTGACCTCAAAATGAAAACTCTAAGTAATATCATAGCTACATTTCAGAATTATCAGATCAAGGAGAAAGGAGAAAATACTGCAAGTAGCTAGAAAGAAACAACTCAAATATTGAGTAATTACAATCAGGATAACACATGACTTAGCAGCTTATTCTTTTTTTATTATTATTAAAGCTTTTTATTTGTATAACATATGTATGGGTAGTTCCCCAGCATTGATCTTTACAAAGCTTTCCATTACAAATTTTACCCCCAGTCCCCTCCGTTCCCTAGATGGCAGGAAGTCCACTACATGTTAATAGTGTTGAAATACTTGACAAATTGTACTAGAAAAATCCTATCTATAAGAAAAAAAAGAAAATCAGAGAAAGGAAACACAATGCAAACAAACATCAATAGAGAGCGTGAAAATGTTATGTTGTGGTCCATATTTCATATCCCTCTCTCTGGGTGTATATAGCTTTCTTCAGCGAACAATTGGAACTGGTTTGAGACAATTATTTGTTGCAGAGAGCCATGTCCATCAGAATTGATCATCATATAATATTGTTGTTGCTGTGTATAATGATCTCCTGTTTCTTCTCGTTTCACTCAGCATCAGTTCATGCAATTCTCTCCAGGCCTCTCTGAAATCATCCTGCTGGTTGTTTCTTACAGAAAAATAATATTCCATAACACTCATATACCATAATTTATTCAGCCATTCTCCAATTGATGGGCATCCATTCAGGTTCCAGTTTCTAGCCACTACAAAAAGGGCTGCCACAAACATTCTTGCACAGGTGGGTCCCTTTCCCTCCTCTAAGATCTCTTTGGGATATAGGCCTAATAGAAACACTGCTGGGTCAAAGGGTATGCACAGTTTGATAACTTTTTAAGCATAGCTCCAAGTTGCTCTCCAGAATGGTTGGATCTGTTCACAGTTCCACCAACA